>OW386287.2:62986956-63173726 GCA_936432065.2 Rutpela maculata
AGTCGCGTATAAACAAGCAAGAACAAGCTGCTGGCTCCGCTAAGAAAAGTTTTAGGATCTATAAAAGCGGCCGATATCGCTTAGCATTCACATTGGGAACACCCTCCAGCTACCTCTGACATCTGTTGTAGTCAGTAAGAGCTTTGGGGCACACCTTAGAGGTTGTAAAGTTAAAAGTTTCCAAAACAATGGCTGCTTCCTCGAAGGGGCCGTATTTTCCATGTCGCCGCTGTAACTTGAACAGTCTGATATGAAATGTTTTATGGCTGTAGATTACTGCGAGATATCTGAATTAAATACCCTGTAACACTGTAAGTTTACACACTCGGCCGTTTTATCTTAGGGAATCGTTAGTTAACTAACTAAAGTTTATTCTTGTTCGCGCTTCATAAATTTTTCTTTGACGATGCTGATAGAGCCAAATTTCACAACGTGGTTTGTAACAGAAATGTGTCTTGTAAGAATGTTAAGTATATAGGATGTTGAGAATTGTATGTTATTCATTATACAGGAATGGTAGGAACTATGGAAATACCTACGGTGATTCAAGTCAAACCGATGAAAAAAAGTTTCAATTTCCTTTTGCTGGAAATTTAAAAAAAAAATATCTTCTCCAAATTTGTGCAAAATAGGTTAATATTAACGCGTGACTCACTAATTAATTTATATAGTAAAGTATGAGATCAAAATGCATTTTCTAAATTATTGCTCTTATTTCGTTTTATAGGCCAGTCATATAATACATTAAAATCACAAACTAACTGCTAGTTCTGATTTTCTAATATGTTGTTAGGACCACTACCAGTAGTATATGTCCAAGTTTGCGGCTTCAAAAGACCTGTGCTAACTTCGTAGCAGTTGAAAAACCGCGAAATTTTCACAGTTGTTTCGGTTTTTTCACTATATCTCTAGTGCAGCGCCTGGAGTGTTAAAAACATGAAAACCTCGGATTTCAGTTACAGTGAATGAAATTTAAACATTCAAAATGGAATGTTTAGCTAATAATATATATAAAAAAGTTTACCTATTAAAAAATTGTGATCTTGATTTGAATAAAAAAAAAATGATAATTGCAACAATTCAAATAGTATAATACATATTAGGCTGTAGAATATTTTATAACGAAATTAAGTTAACGTATCTATTTATATAGAGACAGTAATCGGAGTAAAGAAGTAAATTAAGGAAAATTAAATAAAAAAAAATTATTAATAAAATATTTGTTTATTTTTTGTCCATATCAAATATTTTCTCGACTTCATTTATTTGAATGATAGGTGAAGTATTAAAACAACTATGTTCGCTGCACTGTAGACATGCTACACTACAATATAAGCCACTCTTCCGACATCCAGAAGCAGCTCCACATCCCTTTTTGCAATTACGAAATAACATTTGCAACAGATTATCCGGAGCCGGCAGTTGATTCATTGTTATTGGGATGAACATGTTATTGGAATACTTCAATCCCCAATTTTCAATATCTACATTTCCTAGCCATATCTGAATTTGCAGGTACACTCTCTTTAGGTGTTCAAATGCTGCATCAGTTGTAGGAGGTAATGACGACAAAACAACACTTGTATTTTTGGCAATTGCTTTTATGAAAGAATTGAACCTCAACATATTCAAATCTTTAATTTTTGCAGGATTGTTATTGGCCATTTGCAACGATGTAATAACATGCCTCCATCGATGATGTAATGAACATTGTCTAGACTTTTTGAATTATTGGAAATTTGCGGGAATAACTCGTAAAAAGTTGATTTTTTTGTCTTTCGCAGTTCGCCATTTTCAAATAGAGCAAGCGGATATGGTGCGAGTTCATAATTCATATAATTTTTAAGCTCTTCATCGGTTTTTTTTTAAATACAAATACGTTGAAACAGCAGCAATTAATCAACAGGAATCACATCCTGTTTCCTTCATTACATCTAAATCTTTTTCAAAAGTACGTAACAATTTGTATCTTTATCTCCAGTAATTCCGGTAGCAATGGACATAACAGCATCTGTATCAGGAAAGGGCTGTGTTGCTTGAAGAAGTCCACCAGTCTTTTTACATCGACATCATCCCTTTCTATTATAGCATCTATTGAATCACTATGTTGATGACTTTTCTTGAACGATATATCACAAAAATGTTCTATGCCTTCAATAATATCTTGGCTATAACGGACAACTCACTTGATTTTTGCAATTAAAAATCTAGAACTACGTCCGTAAAGTTATACATTGTAGCTGTTGCTGTCGTTCTCCCCTCCACGTTTTACTACCTGTTTAAGGTCCCTACGACCCTTATTACACTCAGGTATCTTTAAAAGATATACTTCTATGTATATATTTAGGTGAAATTCAACGTATACATAAAAAAATATTATTTAAAATAAAATTATATGCTAAAATATTAATTTTTTATAGTTTTTTGTTCAAATAATGATAAAATCAAAAGCACAAAAAAAATTTTGGTAAACTTTTAAATTTATAGTATAAAAAACAAAATCCCACCTCGACGATATAAATTCATTCACTGTAACAGAAGTCCGAGGTCAAAACCTCCAGGCGCTCCACTACTCCCAAACTATGCGTTTTCTCATAAAACATGTTATTTACGTTTTTAAAGTAGATTAAATTTGCTACAATTTGAGACCAGCTCTATAGGTCCAATAGTTACCAAGATACAGCCCTCCAAAAATTGGCAATTTTTTTCATAAAAGTGAACCCATGTACATCCAAAAGAAATATATATTTAGCCTATTAATAATATATTTACAATGTAATTAATTCAACATTTTTATTTATTGATATATATGTATATGCATATTTACAAGAGATATTGTTCTGTTGGAATAGTTTATTTTGCCCACTTCGTGGGTGGTTCGAAGTCGTCCGATTAAGCTTGAAAAATGGGTAGTGACGCCTGCTTTTAGGCAGGTACAGCCGCCTCCGCTACAGCCTTTCTTGCACCCGCGTGATAGTAATTTCATAAGGTAGGCACTTCGCTCATCATTGTTGTTGGAATGAGCCCCTGATCTGCCTTCTTCCATCCCCATTGAGTGGCATCTTTTTCCACCCCCCAACCACTTCTGAACTTGGTGGTAAGTTCGATAGGCGTGGAATGTTGCACCATCTTCCGTTGGAGGCTATTTCGTTCGCGCGCAAACCTTCGATACTAAACTGGCAATGACAGCGGATACGGACAGTGAAAACCTTGTAGCATCGAGCCAGCGGAGGCGGACCGAAACCTAACGATAGATAACGAGAGAATTGGAAAAAATCGTTATTTAGGTGACTGCACGGTGTTGTAGGTTATACGTTTATTATACTAAGCAGATATGAAATAATAAAGTAAATTTGCAGTGCGTGGAGAAATTAAAATAACTCGTTCCGGTCCCGGTTTTGCCTATAATCTGAGTAAGCGCCAGCTTAGGGCCTCGCATTTAGGGGGGCCTCAGAACTCAGATTTCATACGCAGATATGCACGTTTATTTTATTAGAAGAGAAAGTTTCAGCGAAAAACAAACCTGGAGCTTAGGGCCGCCGGTTACCTAAAACCAGCCCTGATAATCTGTATATGTTTCGCATTATAGTAAAATTTGTCTAAGTAAACAGATACGAAATAAAGTAAATTTGCAGTGCGTGAAGAAATTAAAATGTAAGAACGTTATACTTGGACATTTTTTGGATTTTTATGCATTGTGAGGAAACTATCAGACTTACGGACGCCGTTCTGTGCTTATATTAAAGCTAATTACATTCGCTACAACATCTCCATCTATGGCTTTACCCGTAAAATGAGTATTTTCCCCGAATTCGGGGACGAAAGTAGAAAAAATCTTAAAATTTCACTTTTATGGAAAATGCCAATTTTTGGAGGGCTGTATCTTGGTAACTATTGGACCTACAGAGCTGGTTCTGGTCTCAAATTTAATCTACCTTAAAAACGTAAATAACATGTTTTATGAAAAAACGCATAGTTTAGGAGAAAAAACCGAAACAAGTGCGAAAGTGCGAAAATTTCGCGGTTTTTCGAGTGCTACGAAGTTAGCATAGGTCTTTCGAAGCTGCAAACTGGGATATACACTACTGGTAGTGGTCCTAACAACATATTAAAAAATCAGAACTAGCCGCTACTTTGCGATTTTAGCGATTTCTATTGTACTATTTGACTGGGGTCTAGAGGGAAATGCCGAGATCACAATTTTTGATTTGAGGGCTGTGTTTGGACTATTTAGGAGGTAAACATACCAAAAGTCCCCGAACGTAGGAAGTGGGGGGGATACAGGGGGCACGAAGAAGGTCCCGGTTTTTGGTTTTTCGCTCATATCTCGAAAATGGTCAGCCCTAATCAAAAAGTGGCTATATGCAATATTAAAGCTGACTAAATTTTCTACAATAATGTTTCTATTAATTTTTTTAATATCTATTATGGTTCAGTAGGTAATGAATAACTAACTTTATTATAAATTTATTATAAATTGAAAATAAATTATAATGATCATCGAAAAAAAAAATTTCTTATACATATATCCGTTTCACAGCAGACTGAACTGAAATATCGAATAAAAAATGTCTTCGCATCACTAAGTGTGTGTGTGTGCGTATATATCTATGTGTGCGTGTATACCGTTTCTTGTAAAAACGATAACTTCTGTTAAACTTAAAATATTTGATTTCAATTTGGAATGCATGTGAAACAGCATATTACCACAGTCTCTATTAAAATTGAGCCATATCTGTAATACATGGTGATAACCAGAAGCCTACAAACTCTCATACGTAAGCTACGTTTTATTTTAATTTCAGAGCAAGATATTACTAAGCATACAAAAATAAGAAGATGTATAAGATTTCTAAACCGCATTATACCGGGTGTATATTAGGCAAACCAACTTTATTTAAATTAGATGATATATCAGTGTTATCCTAAAATATGGAACATGGTATTTTTAATAACATTATTATGAAGTGAGAATTGTAGGCCTCTGGTTATCACCATGTATTACAGATATGACCCAATTTCAATAGGGATTATTGTAATGTGCTGTTTTACATATGTTCCAAATTGTAATCAAATATTTTAAGTCTAACAGAAGTTATCGTGTTTACAAGAGGCGGTATATACGCACACATAGATATACACGCACACACACACTTACAGACGCAAAGACATTTTTTATTCGATATTTCAGTTCAGTCTGCTGTGAAACGGACATCTGTACAAGAAATTTTTTTCTATGACGATTATTAAAATTTATTTTCAATTTATAATAAATTTATAATAAAGTTAGAATACAGTCAAAAGATATACAATTCATTACTGAACCATAGCAGATACGAAAAAAATTAATAGAAACATTTACCAGCGCGGTAGCACAATCGGTTAAGGCGTATTGAGTGGCGAGTATGCTGATCGACTGCCTACCGCGCTCTGGGTTCGACCCCCAGCCCCGGTATTGACAACACCGGTGGGTGTGGATGTATGTCTGCGTTTTTCCAAATGTGTAACCCCTTTCCGCACAGCCTTGGATATGGATTTGGGGGTTGTCTACTATCTGTGGTATGTTTTTTTTTTATTGTAGAAAATTTAGTCAGCTTAGTCAGCTTTAATTTTGCATATAGCCACTTTTAGATAAGAGCGAAAAACCAAAAACCTGGACCTTCTTCGTGCCCCCCCCCGCGTGCCCCCACCTCCTACGTTCGGGGGCTTTTGATATGTTTACCTCCTAAGTAGTTCAAACACAGCCCTTTAGTCAAAAATTGCGATCTCAGCATTTCCCTCTAGAAACCATTCATTGACTGGACTAATTAGACTATAGTTAGTTTCTTTTCAGTCTCCTGCCTATAGTGCAGTTGAATTGATTTTTCTCGGCGACAACATTCCACCTGAAATTTTGTTGTTGATTCTTATGTTTCACGACCTTCTGATTACGAAAAAAATATTTGTGCTCAAAAATTCCTTGTGCGTCAACAGTTATAAAATATGCACGTTTTGATGCGCTTTCACGGATTTTCAAATTATCTGCGTAATATATCTTGTACTAGTAATCGGATGGGAAATTTGAAAATACTGGCTCATTTCAAATAATATTCTTAAAAAATATAGATCTGTCCGATATGTGTTGTTCAATCTGCCATCTTGGAAAAAAAAAATAAAACACCAAGAATATCCGAAAAAATCAAAATTGAATATCTTTTCTATAAGGCGGAGTAATTTCACCAAATTTGGCAGAAACAAAACTCATTTATGGTCAAATATGGTCAATAATCCTGGACAGCTTAATGTCAAATAGAACGGCCAAAGATGGCGGGCGAAATAAAATTTTTAATTCTTCGTCAATTGTCAAAGAGGCCATTGTACGTCACCTTATTTTTTCGATTGTACGTTATTTCTTGTATTTTTAGGGGTTAGTTAATTTTTGTAATATTCAAAAAAGTGCATTTTTACAATTTTCAAAAACGAATTTTCTTTGACCCTTCTTTTTTTCATCTGATTTTCATCGAAACAAAATGAAATATACTATATTAGTCATATGCCATGATTTCACCGCATTCTCATCGATTAGCCAATTCATCAAAGGTAGAAAAAGCATTGGCACAATTATTTCCTTTACAATATATACATAGAATAGAGCATTATATATTCAGTTTTCGACAGCTACACTGATTATTTTTAGAGCCTTTCTTACATTTACAAGAAATATCACTTAGTAAGTTTTCAGGAAAAGCATTACTTTTACTCATAACATCAGGCATTAAGCCATTCTCAGTTTTAAGCCACCCGAATTGTAACGGATCTTTCTCAGAAACTAACCATTTTTGGACTTGGAAATAGACTCTTAAACAGCTTTTCTATTACCTCTTCAGTAGGTGGAATTGCAGACAATTCTATTTTCAAGCTATCCTTATTTTTACTATGACCTAGAAATTTTTTTTGACTAATGCAGTACTTCATAATATCACTTGTGATCGAAATATCTAGCAAACATTTTTTTCTAAATGACGAATGCGCTCGTTATTCTTAATACTATTCTGTTCATCGGTATACCCATAAAAAATAATACTACTCTTGTCTGGACTGCCTGGTTTTGTTTATTGATTGTATACCTATTATTATTACCATGCGTTTGCTTAATAAATTTCCTTTTCAAATTAATGAAGTTTTATTTTGTATTAAATTTTTGAAGTTGTACGAGAATTTCTATATATTTTTTATTTTGTTTCGACGAAATTTGGGTGAAAGAAAGGAAGGTTAAAGACTACCTATGTATTTTTGAAAATTGTGAAAATGCACTTTTTTTGAAAATTAATAAAAATGAACGTACAATCAAAAAAAAAGTGATTGTACGCCTCTTTGATAATTGACGAAGAATTAAAAATTTTATTTAGTCCACCGTCTTTGACCGTTCTATTTGACATACGGTGTCCGGGATTTGTGCATTATATTTGAACATGAATTAGTTTTATTTTTGCCAATTTTGGTGAAATTACTCCTTCTTATAGAAAAGATATTCAATTTTGATTTTTTAGGCTATTTTTGGTGTTTTCTGTTTTTTTTTCAAGATGGCGAACTGGCCAATACATATCGGACAGGTCTAGATTTTTTAAGAATTTTGTTTCAAATAAGTAAGTATTTTTAAAATTCCCATCCGATTACTAGTACAAGACATAAAGCAAATAATTTGAAAATCCATGAGAGTGCGCCAAAAAGTGCATATAACTTTTGACGAACAAGGAATTTTTGAGCGCAAATATTTTTTTCGTGATCAGGTCATAATACATAAGAATCAATAATAAAATTTCAGGTGGAATGTTGTCGCCGAAAAAAATTAAATCAAATCAATTCGACTGTACTATTATTTAAGATGTAAGTCATGTTATGAATATTGCCCACCCTATCTTTTCTTTTATTTTTAATAATTGCAATTTTTAATATTCTACTTTACAGTACTTTTAATCGTATTGTGCATATTTGGTCTCAAATGTTTTAAACTTTGTGTCTGCTTCTATATAATTTTGTTCGTAAATGGTCCTTAAATACACTATACACTATACACCTGTTTTCTGACTTGCCAAAACCTATTTTGTATTCTTGGTTAAATAAAAATTATATTCTATAGGGTAAAGGTAAAGAAATTATGGTATTAAAGCAAGTGGTAACTCGTGCAGCATAAGCGTTTTTTGAACTCCCTAAGCTAAATTTTGTTGCTATATAAAACTTAAAATTTAGTAAAACGATGTTTACTATGCTATTTCACATTTTGTATATTTACAGTTAATATTTGTAATAAATAAATCACTATCGCATCTACAGTAAACAATAATTCTTACTTTTCTTGGTGCTAAGGCTTTCGCGGAGCTGGTCATCTGGCTGCTGGTTTCCGGGTCTTCTTCAGCGTAGACTTGGTTGAGTGCTTGACGTTTCGACCATCTTGTCGTGGTCTTCTTCTGAAGCGAAGTGAGCTCTGCTGGACTGAGCTCCTCTATTTATACAGGTTATCAGGAGGCGTGTTGCGGATCATTGCTCATGCGGAACATTGACTTCCACGTTATTGGTAGTTGTAGTCCGTTGTCACGGATATAGTTATTCGGATGTTTATTTATTTCAATGGCTTCTCTGTATCTTCTTGGCCAATAATTCTTGGTGTTGGCTAATTTCTTTGTTTTGTCGAATTTTATCAAATGGCCGGTTTCTTCTGAATGTTCAGCAACTGCTGATTTTGTAGAATTTCCCTTCTTTGTATTTCTAATGTGTTCTCTGAGTCTGGTGTTTATACGTCGTTTGGTCTCTCCGATGTAAACTTGTCCACAGGACAAGGGATGCTATATACTCCTGGTGTTTCTAGTTCTCCTGGACCTTGGTATTTGGGAAAATGTTGTGCCACCTTCTGTTTTGCATTATATATTACTTTGACGTTCTTTTTCTCCAAAAGCTTTGTGTCAACTCGACCTATTTCAACTTCAATGGAAGTTTATATAAACAAAAAGATGGAGCAGCAATGGGTTCACCTTTATCACCAGTACTCGCTAACTTATTTATGGAAGCTTTCGAAATATACGCTTTGGACAACTACCAATTGAAACCGAAAGGTTGGTTTAGATATGTGGACGACACTTTCATTATATGGCAATATGGCCGTAAGGAACTGGAGAATTTCAAAGACTACCTAAACAGCTTACATCATAAGATCAACTTTACCATGGAAATAGAAACAGAGAACCAACTTCCATTTTTAGACGTCCTCGTGTTCAAGAAGGATAATGGAGGATTAGGACACAAGGTATACAGAAAACCGACGCACACCGACAGATACCTGCACGCCAATTCTCACCACCACCCAGCACAAAAACAGGCCATCGTTAACACACTAGTACATGGAGCAATGCAAATTTGCGAGTCAGAACATCTGCAAGAAGAATATCCGACCTTAAAAACATCACTACAGAAAAATGGATACAAAGCGAAGGACATAGATAACGCAATAAAGAGACAAGGTACAACCAAAACAGAAGAAGAAAAAGAAGAAAAGAAATACATGGCAACAGCTTGCTTACCTACCGTATATACAAGGATGTACGGACAGAATCGGAAGAGTTTTGGAGAAAAAGAACGTCAAAGTCATATATATCAAAACAGAAGGTGGCACAACATTTTCCCAAATACCAAGGTCCAGAAGAACTAGAAACACCAGGAGTATATAGCATCCCTTGTTCCTGCGGACAAGTTTACATCGGAGAGACCAAACGACGTATAAACACCAGACTCAGAGAACACATTAGAAATACAAAGAAGGGAAATTCTACAAAATCAGCAGTTGCCGAACATTCAGAAGAAATCGGCCATTTGATAAAATTCGACAAAACAAAGAAATTAGCCAACACCAAGAATTATTGGCCAAGAAGATACAGAGAAGCCATTGAAATAAATAAACATCCGAATAACTATAACCGTGACAACGGATTACAACTACCAATAACGTGGAAGTCAATGTTCCGCATGAGCAATGATCCGCAACACGCCTCCTGATAACCTGTATAAATAGAGGAGCTCAGTCCAGCAGAGCTCACTTCGCTTCAGAAGAAGACTACGACAAGATGGTAGAAACGTCAAGCACTCAACCAAGTCTAGGCGGAAGAAGACCCGGAAACCAGCAGCCAGACAAATAATTCTTACTTTCATACTCACACATGTTCTTGAACATTTTTTTGTTGAAATTTATTACTTTATATGTTCACGTGTTCAATATATATAAACATAATACACCCCACATCTATTTTCAAATATCCACAATAAACTGAAGGCCTGAACTATAAATCAATATTATTATTTTATATGTTATTGTTATTTCATATGTTATTATTGCTTATTTCCATGTTATTAAATATTAACTTGAGAAAAAAATCTTCACAGCGGTTCATATATAACAAATACAAAAATACTGAAACTATACAAGACTTGTCCTATTTTAACTAAAATATGGAACAATATTTTGTCGCCATGGAACACTCCTCTGAACAATACTCTGTGAAGTGGACTTTCAACACTATTGTGTCATATAAAATTCATTTAACTAGAGAATTTCAGACCTGTAAGTTATGTGGAGTCGTATTTACAAGAGTTCGTCCTATTTACAAAATGAACCCAGTTTTGTCTCCATGGTGACATTCAACGTCAGACGACATTATGGAGAATACGCGGTGCATCAAATAGGTCCAGGAAATTTAAGAAGTTCTGTTTACGTGATAATAATAAAATTATGATGAGTTAATATAACATTTTATATCTTAGAGAATATTATTTAGGTATTATGCAAATCACAACTTACACATTTTTTTATTTATTATGAAAATACCTACTTTCTAGTAGGTATTTTCATAATAAATAAAAAAGTGTGTAAGTTGTGATTTGCATAATACCTAAATAATATTCTCTAATCATGATAAAAGCAAATAAATAAAAAATAATTAATTTTATATCTTCTGAAATAGTCTCATCGATTATGCATCTTATTTACAAAAAGATATTTTTAATAATTCCGCTGCTACTAGAATCGTCTTTTCTGAAATTTATGAATTAACTGTACAATTTTTTTAAATAAGAAGGTGTATTAGTAGGTATCTTCCTAAATTAACAGTAACCCTCTTATTAGGAAATTTTCCTGAAATATTTTAAGACTATATGGTTTTTTAATTGCACCATTTACTGAAAATTTCAATACAACGATGTTCATGTAAACTGGACAGAAACTATTATATTACCTCTTCCTAAAACGAACGAATTATAGTGACATTAGACCAACAAGCCCTTTTAGTTTGTATTAAATAGTCTTCAAACCAATCATCTTAAAGAAGTTAGTGAAAGATATTCTGCCTTAAAATCCGAAAGTCAGTCAGATTTCCATTCTCATCAGAGCTTTATTACTACACTCCTTCATATGGCAGACAAACTGTTTAGTTCAGTTTTTATATTTTACTCTTGAAGTCCATCTCTTACTATCATTTTAATTCGCCCTCTGGCGAGAGAAGCCTAGTCATTGGCTCATCATATTTATTTCTAATTTATCTGGCTCCATTACGTCCAACCTCAGTTGCCTCGGCGTTGCACGTAGATGTCTGATTGGCTTCAGAAATAGGTGCAAAAAATCTCTGTTGTAATGTTTAATTTGGAATATATAGTCTTTGAATTGAGTTGAATTGGTCGTTATTAGGAAAATTTATATGAGAATTGAAATAATAAATTGGCTTAATTGGGACCTATTTGGAAAAGCCTTACAAACTAATATATCTAATTGAGAAGAACTCACGATGCATCAGGTAAACGCTGTCGCGTTGGGGGTGCATCAAATGGAAATTTTGGGCCCCATAATATCTGTACATCTTAAGTGTCATCTGCTCTAGAAAAACAAATGTATTTTTACAGTCATGTCATGGAAAGTGCTCAATTACTCTGTAATTTTACTAGTATCAGTCTAGTGTATACATTTTTATCAATAGCACACCACTATAGGAAGATAAAATTTTATAATATTTGTAAATAATAATGAAAAACGTATTTCATCCCTATCAAATCTAAAATATTGTTCATATGGAGAATTAAAAATGAATTAGCTGCTTCGATAGTAAGCCGCCCACTTTAACTATTGTGCAACAACAGATCTATTCAAAATGGTTCAAAATGAGTTCGAGAAGCTCAAGCTTTTGGAATTATTAAAACTTCTGTTACAGGTAGTATTTCAAATCCCGTGTTTATTCAACATAATCTGAATTCGTTTTTCAGTATAATTCGACGTCATCCTCTCTTCGTAGCCCATTGACATTGATATTTAGATTCCTCCTCTCTATGAACTCATATTTATATATAAGATTGTCCATGCTAAATAAATGTGTCCATATTTGCTAGTTGTGCTGAATGTGTTCAAATAATTTGCAATTTGTGCAAGCTTAATTTATTTCTGAACCCAGATGATCAAGAACTTTTTTTATGATACTACCTAAGTCTATCCGGTATTGTCTGGGCGACCTAAGTTAACTTAAATACAATTACCTGAAATAAAACACATTCTGAATTTATGCTATTTTATTTTAACTTAGTTATTACTGATGATCAAACTGTCAAAGGATGAGTGTCCACAACGTAAGAAAAATTCTCGTGAAAATCAATCAATCGTGCCAAGATATTGTTACTGCGTGCGTGCAATTGAGGATTAGACATGTACATCCACGTAGCGCGAGAGATATGACAACCCAACAACAGCAAAACCCGCCTATCGGCCCTCGACTACTGAAGTATCCCAGCTCTGTTATTTCATTTTAGTAACTGACACAAGCGATGTTGCAATTCTTACTCCTATGTCTAACTTGCCATTACACGCACGGTATATGTTATGTGTTATTAAGTGATTAATAAATTAAATTCGATTTCTCTTTATTCTCGCCATGTTTTAACTATGAGCGCAACGTTGATACACTTTTATATTTACATATTTTATCAATCTCCTAATAAAACATAACATATATGAGTAACAAAGTGTTGGTACGTTTAGGGCTATATTTATATATTTAAAAAATTGTCACAGGACCTGTGTCTAGTTGTCATATTATTATTGTTTTAAGAAAAGAGGAAGATTAATTACAATTTACATGCATTGTTTCTCTACACTTAATTATTGATTTCAATTTGAATAATAAGATATTTTCATGTAGTCGAGTCAATAGAGATTTTCACTTCGGAAGAATTCCGGGAAGCGGTAACTTTTGAGAATACGTCTCTGAACATGTCAGGAACAACATACCAAAAGTTACCAACAATAGTCGCAGAATTTGTTATTAAACAAATTAGTTGCAAAATACCAGTCTTTGTCAAATTTATCTTAAAATATAAGTAATGGAGCCATTCGAAAGTACGGGAAATTTCACATCGAAAATGTATATAAAGTTTTTTTGTACGATCAAAATTGTGGGCTCCAGATTTTTTTGTTTAACACGCGAAAATGGAACAAGGAGACACGTAATTAAGGCGCGCGAAGCGCGTGCGGCCTCGGGGGCGCTACACTAAATTTGTTGTAATTTTTGAACTAATTAATGAAAGTGACCTCACAAAAGTTTAAATAAAAGAAGAAACATATAGCTACTAGATTATTATATTTTCAAATATAAAGGTGAATGTATGTAGGAATAGTACATATATGAATTCGGATCAAAAAGGGTTTTGCGATAAAATAGGTACAGCTCTACCATTTCTAAAAATTTAAAGATAAAAACTTGGGTCTTTCACATTCTACTCTTTAAATAATGAATAAAAAGATCCGATGAGTGAAAAAAATCTCAAAAATTTATTTTTCTCTTTAAATTCACTTTTTCTACTATCGTATGTCATTGAATCTTTCAAATTTCGAAGGCCAAGAATTTTCAATGAAAAATTTTGGGTCATCAGACCTGTAAATTATTCGGGCATTACGGATTACCGAATTTGAAAGTATCGATGATATGGGGTGGTAGAAAAAATGAATTTAAAGAGAAAATAAAGAATGACTTTCTTTCGAAACAAGATTCGTTGCCAATTTATTGATTATTTATTTAATGTTTAAAATAGGCAATCTTAAGTGGGCCGTAATTCGAAAACCAAAAATCAAAATGTTGTTAAATTCTGTATTCAGAATTTAGCATGCTGTGCTATATTTAGCACAGCATGCTGATCAATAATATTGCATTAGTTTTTCAACAAAAGAATGCCTAATATAATTTCTCAAAAAATCGACCCTTTTTATCTTAATAAAAATGCACGCCACTGACTGAAATAAGTTTTGTTTCACTCAAAAAAGAAATATTAAAGATCTTTAGTAGTTACACGAAGGTGTTTCATTTGAAATGGGTCACACTGTATATAAACCTATACTTTTCACGAAATATTCAAAAAATCATGTTTTTTCGGTAAATCAACTCAATGTTGATTGTTTCTACAATTTGTATCCTGTTTAAAATATCGAAAACATATTAAAAACATTCACGTGGTATAGGGCCATGTGTCAAATTAAATGCTTGACTAATAGAAAGAGATTGAAAGTAAAACATCTTCGAGGCAAGCAGTACGCATCACCTGCCCCGCACGCTGCGGTGTGTGTGTGTGTCCTCAGAGCATTGTAAAAGTAGTTTGGGCACTTTCTCACAGATCATCTTGTAATGCTATGTACAATATCACGTTTTCTCAGCTTCTTTTTAAGTTTTTATGTGGATATTTAAATTGTGTTTTTAATTGAATATTGTTTTGAATTATTTTATTGTTTGATGGAAGTCGGCTATATTGGATCAGCCATTTTGAATTACCTTTTTTTGACATCATAATCTGTTTCAGCGACCTCGAAAACCTCCAATTTGAATTAAATTGCTTTAAAATTTTTCAACTTATTATAATTTTGTTAAAAAAAGTTTTTTTTTTTGTTTAAATAATTAATAAACAATTTCCTCACGATTATATGTTTATGACTTTTTATTTTAAGCTATGTAAAAGTGGTATCGAGGAAAATCGAGGCTTCCCGGAATTATTCCGAAATAATGCATATTTTCAGCTTCTATTGACTCCACTAATGAGTTTCTTTATAATTTGGCACATTTTTTTGCAGAAAAACAAATACTTATACACTTCTTGCATGCATAATTACATAATTTATATGAGCTTTCCAGTTTAGTGACATATCTACGTCAATACCTAGAAGTCTTTTCGTAATTTAACTGCTCTATGCTGAAATTTTATTGCCAGGTTGTTTAAAGTGAAATATTTTAAAGAGAAATCAGGTTATTCTTCAGAACTCCGGACATTATATTTACATTTTGATCGCGTGATAAGAGAGACATATCAACAAAAACTCAGTAAAAAGTGGAAATGAAGTTTTGAATATCATTAGTATAAATAGGAATTGAAGTGGACTCAGAATACTGCCCCGAGGGACTCTAATATTAACTTTCATATCCTGTGACCTTTTACCATGATATTCAACAAATTACTCTCGTTCATCAAATAGGATCATAAAATCTTACACCCGTGGTATATACTATTTTTTAGGTTTTTTGGTGATTATCTTTGGAAAAAACAAAAGTGTTTTGCTGGCCAATCAAAACGCTGTATATTTACTGAATGTTGCTTTTTGTATCGTAGATTGTTTTTACTATTGCAGGTACATCATTTGATAACGCTCAAAGCAAAATTTGTTTTTCATTTTGAATTTAGTAAAATGTTCAGTAAACTTATTAATTAGCACATTTTCAATAGCAGATCAAATAGGTGTTATAATATGACCTGTTTTTTTACATACCTCACAAAACCATTTAATACAGTCAGAGGTTTTGACGACCTCTTTTTTAAATCACTACACTCGATGTGAAATATACCGTTGCATAATCCATCACACACAACATAATTTTCATCAGTTATACAGCGTGATCTATGCGGAAAATAAAATGGTGTACTAGTCTTCAATGTGGGAAAGCCCCTGCAAAATTTTAGAGGATTCTGAGGTAATTTAGTATATTAAATTATTAGTAAATTTGCGAAGATACACTACTGATGTTGAGTAAGTCCTGACCTGTGACTGAATAGGTCGACGAACTTACTTGTGAAAGAACGTATTCGAGTTGTTTACATTTCCTTAATTGACATAAAAAGTGAAGCCGGCCGGCGAGATCAAAAACGATCCAGCGGCAGGGAGCCAACATTGTCGGTACGCTTTGAAGATAATTGGAAGATAATTGGAATTCCAGCGGACCAGTTCACTTTCACGAATGAGTTCAAAGCATGCCGACAAGACTGGCTCCCTGCCGCTGCATCGTGTGTAGATCCCTAGAGAGCCGCGTTTTTTGTGTTCGGTCGAACAATAGGGACACCGCCGCGCCGTTTCATTGACCAGTTTAACTAAATATCTCGTATATCTGCTTGTCATTTCAGCATGGGGTCAATGTCTTGGATTTATTTCGATTTATTTCGCTATTTTTGTAGTGTGATTTGATTAAAATCAAAAAGTCACTTCTATCTTATCCAGCTTTGCTGTCAGTAGTTTTTTTGGTCATTTTTTTTTTACTTTTAATTTTTTTAACTCCTTTCGGTGGGGACAACCTACTGTTAAATTTTCCGGTAGATTACGTTGTATATTAAATACATACGACATATATTTATAGTTTATATCTAAGACTAAATAAAGGAAAGCGAACTTAGTGGCTTCCTGACTGTATATGTATTTCGATATATATAGTTAAGTAACGTTCATCGTGGATAGTAATTAGATTGGCGACCGTCCAAGGAATCTGAACGACCTCGTCCCACCTTTTAGCAGCTTATATATGCAGAAGCTATGCAATTTGCAGAAGCTATGCAGTTTAAGGCGAGGATTACGTAGTTGATATATCACTCTTTGGAGGGATGTAAAGCAATCGGTCACTTGTTTATTAAATGTTAGGCAAGTAAAAAATCCCTACTCTTTTAAAATAGAAGAGGTTCTGCAAAATTTCCAGGTTGGGAATAGCTCGACTCCTGGCGTCGGTGATAGACATCGATAGTGGAAACAGGCCGACATTAAATAAGCAAATTAAAACAAGATTAAATAAAATATTTGTGTAGGGTTTGTTGTAAACGTTAGGTCGCATATTATTTAATAGTTGGTAAAACCAAAATGCACACCCCGCAAGATCTCTTACCCAATTGGCAATGTCAATGATTTTCACAAAAAGTCACTTGAATTTTAGCTCGTAAATCGTAAAGAAATTGATGAACATATTTATATTTTATATTTATATTATCATAATAAATTAATTTCTTGAAATAAATTCACAGGAAAACTAGTTATAGAGATTGACTTAAATCTAAGCTAGTGGGTGCGTTTGTTGTGAGTTTCGTTAAATCATTGCTTACAAGAATTAAACTTCAAAGCCAATAATAATGAATTTTAATAGGATTTTTTTCTGACATTACGACGAGACTAATTTTATGCCGTTCTCTGAATCGTACAGCCGCCAGGGCATTTTTCTCAAAAAGTTTGAAATAGAAAAGTTACACCTCTATTCTTTGTCTTTGTTTTTTTTTTTCAATATACTCGGTATCTATTTCTAAAGACAAAAAAGGCTCCCGCCTGCTTTTTCTACAGCCGCATATTCTTACACTCTATCGACATAGACTTAGAAAAAAAAATCATATTTTCCACACTTATTAAATTTAACGTTCATTATACTCTTCGCAAAAACGAAGATTATATTGTATTTGATCGGCACATTTCTAAAATCGTAAATATCGCTCGTAGAGAAAAAATTTTCATATCATTGTGTTAGTGAACGAATTCTGAACAACTTGCAAAATGTCAGTCTGTCCATCTGTCCGTCTGTCCGTCCGTCCGACACGTTTCTTGTAAGCACGATAACTTGAGAAAGAAAAATCCAACTGTATTGAAATTTAGAAAGTAAGTTAGTGTTAGCTAGAGGAAAATCGATCAGTAAATAAAAAAGTTATCAATTATTTATTTAAAAAAAAATATTCTCTTAATTTTTGTCGCTTGTACTAAAATGGAAATCTTGCGAAATATTATTTCCATAATATATTTTGTTTTGTTTATGAATTTTACTAATATATATTTCATAGAAGTACGAGTTGAAATACCTATGTATGATTGTCGAAAGATATATATCACAGACAATCAGTTTTTCTAGCAATAGCTGGTGGCGCAGCGGCTGAACGTTGCAATCCAAAGGTCCCGTGTTCGAATCTCACACAGGTTGGACATTTTTTTTTTTTCGTATAATTTTTTTCACAACAAAGATGGTATCACAAAATTTAGGATGTCCAAAAACTAACATTATTTACAAGAAAACTGCGAAGAGTATCCTATAGAATGTGTAACAATTATATATAAAAAGCTCAGTAAATTGGCGAAGAGTACGTTTTTAGCTTGTATTTATACATTTTGTTAATGAATCTATGGTAATAAGAAGGTAAATCTGAGACCAATTCGTGATTCTGGTCTTGAGTTAGAGCGAATTAAACGAAAAATCAAGTGGATTTTTTAAGAATTATGACCTATATACGTAAGTACATAGGTAGAGATCAACTGCCGGAGATGGATTTCAATTTTCAATGGCAATTTTAAAATTTGACAAAAGTTCGAATCGACCTAAAAATGGTACCATTTTTTAGAGTAGAATCTTCTGTTTTCAAAAAGCCATAATTAAAAACTATTCATTGCATGATTAAAACATTAAAATTACTTTTCTCAGCAAAACTTAGTGCTAGTAGGATGACCTAAAATAGAGCCCCACCCAACGGGTTCTACTGTAACAGTTTATATATAACGGGATCCGGTACATTAATTTAATATAATGGTGGATGCGCCAGGAGAATAAAAATAGGCGAATTTAAGGTGGGCGGTGCCGTGAACGTAATTTGACAAATTTTCCTACATCCCTGAACGGATTCAAGACATTTTTTGATATGCTTCTAGAGTCAACCTTATAGAATGGTACTAGACTATTGAAAACTAAAGAAAGAAAAAAAATTTCTTGTGCGAAAATCAAAAAAATTTTTTGGGCTTTAGTAGTCTGGTATCATTCTATCAAGTTTTCTGTAAAAACCTATCAAAATATTTTTTCGATCAGTTCAGGGCTGAAGGAGAAATTGTCGAGTTACGAAATAATTTTTTTAAACACGACACCATCACCCTTAAAAGTAAATAATTTTGACCTATTGAGCTTTACGACTTGGACAATCTAATAAAAACTAAACTAAATATAGCCACTTGGAAAATGTGTAAAAAAACGAGCAAACAAGAAACTGCTCAGTTTTATTCTAAATTATCCTTGGTGCTCATAGGCAGACCTTCAAAATAAATTATTTACAGCTGATTCCGTGCACGCATAGAAAAGTTGGTACATATACTTATAGGCTATTGTCTATGTACAAAAAAAGAGGGTTGAAAGGAACTAAAACGTTAAAGGGTTTTTATTGTTTATTATGTTCAATTGATCCCAAGATATGAAAAAACCGCGGAGTGCTACCATTTAAAGTGGTGCGTTTTTGAGATCGAAGTAAAAAGGTCCACTTTTCATTTTTTTTTTGCTCGAAAACTATGAATTTTTTCCATAAACACGTCAAGAGAAAAGTGTGTAGAGAATTAAATTTCCAATCGAAATGGCACCTTCAGAAGTCAAAAAATTTTTTTTTTACAAAAATACGGCCAAAAAACAAAACAAAGAAAAACGAAAAAATGCAATTTTTTATTTTTTTTTATTTTAGCCTGTAACTATTTTTCGGGTACATTTAGGCATAGACATTGCTGCATAACAAAAGAAAACTGGCGTTTTACCCGTTAAATGAGATTTTGTAAACAGTTTTACGAATAATAATAATAATCATTTTCTTCTGGTAATAATGATAGGATAATAAGAAGATCGACATCTTGACCAACTATAACAATATTTTCTGATTGGGATGCCTTATCTTTTGCAGTATTTACAATTAGTACGTCTGCATCCTCTTGGAAGAAAGTTAATAAAAGTAACACTCTTCGAAACGCTGTATCAGGTTTCTACTTGTCGTAGAGACTTTTACCAGCCACCATTTCAACGGGCGTAAAGTCAGCTTTCACTTTAATATAATAATGTCTACACCTAAATTCACTCAGAAAAAAGTTACAGGACGAAATTTGAAAAAAAATAGTAAAAATTAGCAAAAAAAGTTAAAAGTTGCAAACTTTGAAACGCTATATCTCGGTCACTATTAATCGTAAAATTGTTTACAAAATCTCATTTTAACGGGTAAAACGCCAGCTTTTTTTGTTATGCAGCAATGTCTATGCCTAAATGTACCCGAAAAATAGTTACAGACTAAAATTAAAAAAAAAAAATAAAAAATTGCATTTTTTCGTTTTTTTTTGTTTTGTTTTTTTGGACGTATTTTTGTAAAAAAATTTTTTTTTTACTTCTGAAGGTGCCATTTCGATTGGATATTTAAATCTCTACACACTTTTCTATTGACGTGTTTATAGAAAAAATTCATAGTTTTCGAGCAAAAAATATGAAAAGTGGATCTTTTTACTTCGATCTCAAAGCGCACCACTTTAAATGGTAGCACTCCGCGGTTTTTTCATATCGTGGGGTCAATTGAACATAAGAAACAATAAGAACCCTTTAACGTTTTAGTTCCTTTCTACAGTACATGGACAATAGACTATTAGGCTATATTTTTCTGTTTGATTGTTTATTATATATAGAAGGCACAGAATTACTATCACATCGTACAGCAAGCTTAATGTAACTTTTAGGATACTAAAAGTGCTCGGGCAGGTCCATAACAATTAGTGACGCCAATTAAAAAAGAAGACCAATTCCGATATTCTTTAAAGATATAGTGTAGTAAAATGTTGCAATATTTCTTCAAATTTTTAAAAAAATGCGTAAAACTGTTCTTATAAAAAACAATTACAGTGTCTATTAAAGAGAAGTTAATTAAAAGCTTTTCCGAGCTAACGCAGAGTTAACCAGACAGAAACATGGCATATCAGTCCATTTCAGTTCAGTTAAATCCACAGCATATTCAAGTACTTTCTTTCTCAAGCAATCATATTATGTTCATGAAAATATGACAAGTAAGCACATAATTAAACAAGCTAAAAACGTAGGTACACTTCGCCAATTTACTGAGCTTTTTATATAATTGTTACACATTCTATAGGATACTCTTCGCAGTTTTCTTATAAATTATGTTAGTTTTTGAACATTCTAAATTTTGTGATACCAACTTTGCTGTTACCATCACAGATTGCTACGAAAATTGAATATCTGAACAATCTTGAGGAAATACACGCTGCTTTAGGAGGATGACATTACTTAAGGAAACTGATACATTTCCCTTCAATTGGTCACTTAATTGATTTAAGAATTACAGACAGGGTACATATAACTCTATAGTTGCTGATGTGTGATTTGTTGTCTTTTAACATATTATGTACGTTTCCGTTACAATCTCTTCATACTAATCCCCGAGTAATACGCAGATTATTTTTCTCTTAATTAAATCGCTTTGGCAAATGTCTTATGGTACGTACATTATTCTATTTGGAAAAATTATTCAGTATGTCATATCTGATAGCGTCATGCGACAAATTCCATTAGGCACAAGATTTCACCGAACTTTAATTGCGTCAGCTTTCTGGTAACATAAGCCCAACGTTCTGAAAGGTATCCTCCTCACAGCTAGTTGTCTGCTTTTCTCTGAGCCTTTCATTGTATTATATTGTCCCCTTTTCAGTTGGTACGGCTAGAAAATTATAGGAAGTAGGAAAATGTGATTCTGTGTATCCAACTGTACACTTGCAGCAAGAAGCGGACAAAGGAAAATGGCGGTCGAATTTTTTATTCTTGCCGTACGACGGAGTTCATATCGGTCATTAAATATCTACTCCTCACTGGTTGTTTTTAGCAAGTCCATCACTTTTTTTTTCTTTTTGACTTCACAAATGGTTTTTTTTCTAACTGTTCAGGCCGAATGTTAACACTACTTCGTAAAGATCCAGGAAGGGCGAGAAGTACCTTATCCAGGTACGTTATATATTTCTGTGGGGTTATCTCTCCAAAATCGATTCCTGTGCCTCGTACTCTTTTACCCATATTTGTTCAGTTTGTTGGCACACAGTTCTCACTGTTGCTTTGAACCAAAATATCGCCAAACTGATGTAAAATATATACATGCTCGTATATGACATCAGATCTTGGAATTCTGCTGCTTTCAACCCAGATGTCGGTGAATGAAGAAAAGTGCTATTTTTTGCAATCGAAAATTTATAAAAGAAATTGTATACTTTCAGAGAGCCAGGCAGAACTTAAGGCTTTAACCTCATATACTCTTGAGTTCTAAATTTTCTGAGAATATCTGCAAACAATAAAGCAGCTGTCAAGAAACAACAAGGCTACCTTGATGTGGGTACCAGGACATGAAGGAATAAAAGGAGATGAGATTACAAATGACCCTACAAAATAAGACCGTCATTTATAGAACCATTTGTGGGATAGCAAAATGTCACACTACGGAGGAAGTAAGAAAATAATAGGAGAAAAACAGATCCTCCTATTGGAGTCTAACTCCAAGTCAAAGGCAATCAAAAGACTTCCTAAGCTATTTGCAAAAAGGGCAGAAGAGCTACTTGATCTCAGCAAACCAGAATTTAGGTTAATAACAGACATTTTCCATTGAGGCAGTGTCAAGAAAATGGACAAACTGATGAGGAAATGTGTCACTTTTGTATGGAAGTAACTAAGACTGGGGAACATATACTTTACCCATGCAAAATGCTGGCCTCCAGAGACTACATATTTGATACTGACACCGGCCGAAGTGGGAAACATTGGTCCCAGGAATATTTTAGGATTCTTTGGAATCCTGCGATTGGATGGGTACACATAAGGTTTCCTCTTGGGGTGGTGGGCGGCGGCTACTGGCCGTTGAAGTTCTGCATGCGGTAATGCTGCTCCGGAAATGTTTACTAAAAATCAAAGGCAATTCACAAAATATTTTTTTTTTTGGTCGAGGTGAAGAGAGGCACTTTATGTTTAAACAATCTAATTTAAAGTGTTATTCGCGTTGTCGCTTCGTGTTAGTTGGCTTTAACATTAGAAGACACATCTAGTTTCTCAGTATGCAATTTTTATTTAACATTTTTATCGTCTGGGTTTATAATTTTTTCAGAATTGCCTTTTATTTCATAATGTAATTAAAATAATATTAATATTTTGACCTATTGAGCTTTACGACTTCGAGAATCTAATAAAAGCTTATTAAAAATAGTCACTTGGAAAATATGTAAAAAAACGAGCAAACCAAAAAACTGCTCAGTTTTCTTCTAAATTATCCTTGGTGCTCATAGGCAAAATAAATTATTTACAGCTGATTCTGTGCACGTATAGAAAAGTTGGTACATATAGGCTATATTTTTCTGTTTGACTGTATATATATAATAGTACGAACATGTGCCTATGCCCCCTTGTATAGAAGGCACAGAATTACTATCACATCCTACAGCAAGGTTAATGTAACTTTTAGGATATTAAAATATTCGAGCGAGCCCATAATAATTAGTGCCGTCAATGAAAAATGAAGACCAATTCCGATATTCTTTAAAGTAAAGTAAAATGTTGCAATATTTATTCATATTTTTTTCAAAATTGCGTAAAACTGCTCTTTAGAAAACAACTACAGTGCTTATAAAAATAGCAGAGAGTCATTAAAAGCTTTTCCGAGCTAACGCAGAGTTAACCAGACAGAAATATGGCATGTCAGTTCATTTCGGTTCAGTTAAATCCACAGCATATTCAAGTATTTTCTTTCTCAAGCAATCAAATTATGTTCAGTTTATCCATGAAGATATGACAAGTAAGCACAAAATTTAATAAAATTAATGTCAGAAGAGATATGATAATAAATTTTTGTATTGTTCTCTTGGTCTTATTTATTACTACATTTACATTCATATATCTACATGATTCAAATAAATAAACTTCATTAGGAAATTAAAATGAACATTAAGCAAAGTATAAACACAACGATATAAAACTAACAGCAACAATAATAATAATAATAATAATAATACTTACTGCAGCTTGATTTTTTTAAAGTATCAAGAGATTTACTAAATATATCAAATTAGCTAAAGAAATTGTTGAAACAGTTGAGCTTATCATATTCACAGGACTAAAAACCACATCAATAAAGTACAGACAGATGGAATATATTTCTAGTATTAAATGATAGTACGTTAAAATGTAGAGACTCCAAGCAACCAAAAGAACTGATCTACCTAGTTATTTATAAATTAGGAGGAGAAAAAAAGATCGTAATATTGGCGTGTGCTATGTGAGGGGTTATTTCTTAAATAACGCAATTTAAAAAAATAACCCTAATGCTTGGTTAAATGCACATAAATCGGACGAATTCATTTTGAACAGATTTAAGCATATTAATAAGTATAATATGTTATAGTATGGTGACTATGCAATGTTGCAATATTTCGTAACAGATCTGACAAGAGAAATGTATAAAATAGTTCGAAGACATGAAAAATCCTCTATCATTTCCTAAAGATATCCTACCATTTTATTTGTTTTGTTGATTAGTTCTAGGAAATGCTCAGAAAAGGAATGTTTATAATGAAGTATAATGGCTAAGTTTTTCACAATGGCTACATTATACAAGCTCATGTTGTTAATACTTCAATCAGGGTAACGTCGTTTGAATTTGGGTACAGCCAACTAACAAATATCCCTAAATATTTTCAGGTCATCTGCAAACAAACTTACAATCAATATTATCATCAATGATGAAAAAAATTGAATAACATGGGAACCCTGGGGTACTCCAGATGTTACCGATAATGACTCTGACATCTACTAACGAGAATGTGCTGGCTCCCCTCAGAGAGATACGATAGGGCCCTCGTTAATAAAGGAGGACTAACTCAGATTCTACGGAATTTCTTTAAAAGGAGGGTTTCCCTGATCGAAAGCTTTGCTAAAGTCCATATATGGTACATGTACGATAGGACTACCTACCGGAAATTTAAGAATGAAATTGGTATAGATATATAAGTTCAAATCAACTGAACGACCTTGGGGAAATACACGCTGCTTTAGGATGTTGACATTACTTAAGGAAACTGATACATTTCTCTTCAATTAGTGACTTAATTAACTTCAGAATTACAGACAGGGTACATTTAACTCTATAGTTGCTGATATGTGATTTTTATCTTTTACATATGTTCGTCTTCCGTTACAATCTCTTTATACCAATCACAGAGTAGTATGCAGATTATTTTTCTCTCATACAAATCGCCTTGGCAAACATTTTATGGTATGTACATTATTCTATTTGGCAAAATTTTTTAGTATGACACATCTGACAGCATCATATGACCTATTCTATTGGGCACAGGATTTCACCGAATCTTAATCCCGTCAGCTCTCTGGTAACATAAGCCCAACGTTCTGGAAGGTATATTTCTCACCGCTAACTATCTGCTGTGCTCTGAGAATTTCGTTGTTTTATATTGCCCCTTTTCCAGTTAGTATGGCTAGAAAATTATAGGAAGTCGGAAAATGCGATCCTGAAAAATTCTCTTAATGATACATTTGCAGCGACAAGCGGACAAAGGAAGATGGCGGTCGAATTTTTCATTTTTTCCGTACTACGGGGTTCATATCGGTCGCTATAAATATCTACTCCTCACTGGTTGTTTGTAGCAAGTCCATCACTTTCCTTTTTTTTCCTTTACACAACACTCCACAAACGATTTTTCTGGCCGCCCAGGCCGAATGTTAACACTACTTTTTAAATATCCTGGAAGGGCGAGAAGTACCTTATCCAGATACGTTATATTTTTCTGTGGGGTGTCTCTCCAAAATCGATTATGATGCCTTGTACTTTCTTTGTCCATATTCATTCAATTTGTTGGCACACAGTTCTCACTGTTGCTTTGAATCAAAATATCGCCAAACTGATGTAAATATATACATACTCGTATATGACATCAGATCTTGGAAGTCTGCTGCTTTCAACCCAGATATCGTGAATGAAGAAAAGTGCTATTTTTTTGCACGCGAAAATTTATGAAAGAAATTGTATATTTTCATATTTTCAGACAGTCTGGCAGAACTACAGGCTTTAACCTCAGGTGAGAAGTCAGGGAGGTATTAAACCAGACCTAAACTTTTTTTTTCTGAGAGGGGCACCTGCGCTTAGTATCTATCGCGGCAGGTAGTGCGGGACTTAAACCCGCTAAAACTCCTCCCCTTTTTCTCAATCATAGATATTCCTCCCGGTACCACACCATCTCTGGCATTCGTCGGTTGGAACAAAGTTTGTCTTTGGTGTTCGGTTTAATATTTTCCGTGATCTGGGTAAATTCATTTACCCATGACGTTCACGATTATCCTTTTCCTTCGCTTCCTTTACTTCGCGGATCCATTGGTGAGTTAATTTCCAGTTATCTTCCTTATCTGTCATCTGTTGTGTCATGTTATCCGGTGTTAGCTGAAGCCCCAGTTTAATGTGTACATGCAATCTTTTCACTTCCCATCTGGGACAGTGAAAGAGAGTGTGCTCCGCCGTATTAGGCTCCCGGCAGTAATTACAAGTGTCCTCGTTTCTTTTCCCGATTCTCTTGAGATAATTTCCGAAAGTCCCATGGTTCGTCAACGCCTGAGTTAGGAAATATTCAGTGGTTCTGTAGTTACAACGCACCCATTTGTCGATATTATGAATCAACCGTTTCGTCCACTCTGCCACTTCAGTGGTTCGCTCCTATTCCCTTTCCCATTTGGTTATGGTGATATTCTGCGCCTCTTTTTTGCAGCTATGTCCCGCTCTTTTCTCTTTTGAAAAATATATTCACGTTCTGCTACAAGCAAATGTATGTGGGGGTGTCCCAGATATTACTTGAGCAGCTGCCGCCGATACTGTTTTGTATGCGCTATTAACCCTTAGCAGAGCTTTTCTTTGGGTGCTCACCAGCAATCTAGCGTACGTCTTTACCCGAAGTCCCCCTCCCCAGATAGGGGCCGCATACAGCATCACCGAGTGAACCACGCTGGACAGAAGTGCTCTCTTCCTGCTAGAAGGGCCGCTAATGTTTGGCATCATCCTATTCAGTGCCGCAACCCGATCGTTTGCTTTCTTGCAGGCATATTTAATATGTTCACCGAACGTTCTCTGCCAGTCTAGGACCACCCCAAGGTACTTGAGACTCCTCTTGGGTTCGATGAGTTGTCCTCTCATTTCCAAGTTTATTCGTAGAGCGACGTATTTAGGACGTCCCTTTAGGAAGATCGCCTCATTTTTTCCGGTGCTAGATCCAGATTTTGGTGTCTAAGCCATACATCTATTCGCCTTAGCCCCTCATTGCATCTGAAGGGTCGCTGACTGTTACCAGCACTGCTAGGTCGTCTGCGAACGCCACCGTCGTGGTGTTCTGGGGTAGGTCTATTCTAAGTAGTCCATCATATAGGATGTTCCACAAAGTTGGCCCTAGTACAGAACCTCGTGGAACCCCTGCTGTTAGTGTCTTCTGTAGTTTGTCCATGTGTGTCTTCCTGTCTTGAAAATAACTGCTTATTTTATTTATTAGGGAGCCAGAAATTTGCCTCATATCCAGCTCCTCTATAATCATGCTCCAGGTCGCGGTATTAAACGCATTTCTGATGTCTAGTGTTACCATTAGGCAATATTTCTTTTTGTCTGCAGCACTTTCTCCACCGCGAGAATTGTTGACCTATCCTTGCGGAAACCAAATTGATTCTCCGATAGACCCAACCCGCCATCAATTTCAGCGATGAGCCTGTTTCTTGTTAGTGTCTCGTATAATTTTCCCATGATGTCAATTAGACATATTGGTCGGTAAGACTATGTGCTCTCCTTTGGTTTGCCTGGTTTCCAGAGCAGAGTAATTCTTGCTTTTTTCCACATTTTTGGGAAAGAATGTTTCCTCAGAAGTATGTTTAATATTGTTAGCACCAGCTGGGGGTGGGACGTTGCGAATTCTTTTACCGCTTCTGAAGGAATTTTATCAGGTCCGTGGGCGGTGCCGGTTTTAATTCTATCCACAGCTATTTTAAGTTCTTCCAGAGAGAAATCTCTGGGTGTTGTCGCCTCATGATCATTTGCCCAAGCATCTTCCACCGTTGGGAAGACAGCCTCAAGTATTTCTTCCTTGAATTCCGTTGTGATAGCGAAAGGCAGGGATGGTCCCGTAATTGGTTTACTTACAATACGATACCCATCTCCCCAGATGTCCTCGTCTAACCTCCTGCATAGATCGTCCCAAGATTTGCGTTTAGCATCTCTGATGAATTTTTGCAGTTCTTTCTTCTTCGCTTTGTATGAGGCAAGTCTCTGGGCCATCAGGTCCGCATCGTCTCTTCTAGTTCTGGTGAGTGATCTCCTGGCCGCCGCGCACTCCTGTCTTTTATTGTCAATGAGCTCATTCCACCAATATGGTCTGTTTTCGGGTATCCCATTTCTTGTAGGACAACTTTTTCTGTAGGCTTCTTTGATGATGTTTGTGCAAGTCTCGACATCAATGTCATTTTCCCGGATGCCATGGGCCTGAGTCGTGATGTGTCTATTGAACGCATCATTGCCTATAATGACCTTGGGTTTAAATGAGACCCTCATTGCCGGAGCGTTTACAGCGACCTCGAAACATATGTGAAGATGATCACTCAGAGATTCCTCCTTAAGGACTCTCCAGTTTCTTACATACCTTGCCATGCTCTGAGATGAGCAGGTTACGTCAATATGGGACCTTGAAGTTCTTCTGACAAAAGTTGGATCCCCGTGTTGTGAACCACCAGATCTAGCGTCGCCATCCATTCTGTCAGGATTTCACCTCTGGTATCTTGCAGAGGAGCTCCACATTCTGGGGCTTTGGAATTGAAGTCGCCCACAATTACAGCTTCCCTTGTAGTCCTGACATCCTCCATGAGTACCGTCATTTGGTTTTCGTACTCCTCAGTGGGAACAGTTGGCGAAGAGTATACGCAGAATAAGGCGAATTTAACGAGTTTTATCTTTATATATCCTGTGTGTTCGTGTTTGAGACCTCGATTTTATTATTTCTGAAGTACCCAGCTACGTCCGTTCTTTTATCTGTCAACCAGACTGATCCTTTCCCCAGATTTCGGTTAGGTTCGGAAACCGCGATTATATCCGCCCCCTCTCTGCACGCTGTCGCGAATGCCAGATCATGGGCGGCCCTAGACCTATTTGCATTTATTTGTAGTATTTTCATAAACGGTTTATTGTGCCTGCTCCTGGCTTTTGCATCTATTAGCTTTTTGTACTTAGGGCATCTGATAGAGTCCGCCCTATGTCCCTGAACAAGGACATAAGGCGAACAGTAGGCGGTATTTTGGCAGTCTTTGGCTTTGTGCCCCTTCTTTCCGCATTTAAGGCACTCATTTTCTCGGTCTGCTCCTTTGCACGCTCCACGACTGTGTCCGAATTCCAGACATAGAGAATAGAGACTCTGGCTCTAATTCTGCAGTTTACCCAGCCAATAAGAACCTTCTCTTTTTTTATCAGCATTTCTGCTGATGCCTTAGGCAATATAACCGTGGGTGTTTTATTACCATTTCTGTTAGGTCTCAGTGATGTTACTCGTATGTCCCGCACATCTGTTTTTACGTTGTTCGTGATAGCCTGTTTTATCTCCTCTTCTGTAAGACTAGATCACCGAAGTGCAGCAACATCGCGCGCGGTGAGGACTTGGATGGGTGATGGTGGTCAGACCATCTAAGGGGCACCGCGGAGCGAAACAGTTGCTAGCAATGCTAGTAAAGACACCTTACGGGCAATAAATGGTGAGCACAATAAGCCCAGGAGGCTGCAGTGCCCTCGGAGTAATATACATACAGACGAGCCCGGGGAGGAGGGGGCTTTAGTCAGTAAGTGTTTGACACTTCCAATATACCATTGATTAATTGGAGCCCAAAAAAATCTCATATATTCTTCACTTCTAAATTTTCTGAAAATATCTGCAAACAATAAAGCAGCTGTCAAAGATCAACAAGGCTACCTTGATGTGGGTACCAGGACATGAAGGAATAAAAGGAAAATGAGATTGCAAATGACCCTACAAGATAAGACCGTCATTTAAGTATAGAACCAGGGCTATTTTGTGGGATAGCAAAATGTCACACTACAGAGGAACTAAGTAGGAAAATGGTAATAGCAAAACAGATCCTCCTATTAGAGTCTAACTCCAGGTCAAAGGCAATCGAAAGACTTCCTAAACTATTCGCAAAAAAGGACAAAAGAGATACTTGATCTCAGCAAACCAGAATTAAGGTTAATAACAGACATTTTCCATTGAGACAGTATCTCAAAAAATGGATAAACTGAGGATGAAATGTGTCGCTTTCGTATAGAAGGACCATATACTTTGCCTATGCAAAATCTTGACCTCCAAAGGCTACAATATTTGGTATTGACACCGGCCGAAGTGGGAATATTCTAGGATTCTTTGGAATCTTGCGATTGGATGGGTATACATAACGTTTTCTCTTGCGGTGGTGGGCGGTGGCTACTGGCGTTGAAATTCTGCATGCAGTAATCCTGCGCTGGTTTCTGGCGATCGGGAGCCGTTGCTTGACGCTGCGGAAATGTTTACTATAAATCAGAGGCAATTCACAAAATATATTTTTTGGTCGAGGTGAAAAGAGCCACTTTATGTTTAAACGACCTATTCACATCTAATCTAAAGTGCAATTCGCGTCGTCGCATCGTGTTAGTTTAGCAATTAATGACTCTGACATTGGAAGACACATCTTAATGCTAGTTTCTCAGTATGCAATTTTTATTTAACATTGTTATCATCGGGGTTTTTATAATTTTTTTAGAATTGTCTCTTGTTTCATAGTGTAATTAAAATACTATTAGTATTTTCCTCTATTTTAGAAACAAGGTCACTGTATTAGTTCACATGATAGAATTAATTTGAGGGAGCGTATAATATTCATACTCGATGCTTTGGTCAAGCAAAAAGAGTATCTATCTATTCATTGAACCACAAGAATTTGAAACAACGAACCACAGCTTGTATCAAAGGCACATGATATATTCATAAACTGCTGTCTATAAACCTAGTTTTAGTTTAAATTACTAGTTCACATGTGCAGCTTGCAACAAAGCTATCTTATTACAGAGGCTCTGTTATGATACCCCCATATGCAATTAATTCTAGCTAAATATAATCCTCCAATTTCACATGAATACCACGAAAATCCCTTCACATAAATCACTAAGCCCGTATAATATTAAAACAATCATCGGAGAAAGACTAACAAATGACCGAACCGATTTATTCACCGCTGATCCTTTCCTCTATCTCCCATTCAGAAGATCTCTTTAATAATAAATGACATGTTTTTGACTCTTATCATAAAAGATTCTTAATCAATAGGCGTAAGCCTCAGCCAGGGATATTGATTGTGCTTTTTTCTTTTTACTTCTCTTGATTCTATTGCAATATTCATTGCTACAAAGGCATTTTTGATTGCACGAGGAATAATAGAATGATAATCCGGCCTTTTAAAAGTACTCTCTATTTTTATTTTGTGAAAACTTCAATATCTATTGTTACTGTGACACATGGCGATTTTGCTTTTATAGATGAAGTTTTAACGGTTAATTTCAAAGTTGTAGTAGTTACCTTCTGAATATTTATTAAAAGTGACTAGAAGTACAATTTTATACTCAATTATGTGAAGACTGGATTTCATAAAATATTGCCATAAATACGAAAACTATGAACGTATGACTGAAAATCAATCAGGAGATATTGTATAAGCTGAAGTTTAATTGCTGGGTATTATACAATATGTTCCGAAATGCTTTGCCAAATATGCCAATTTAAGAAAAAAAGTTCATATAAATAATAATAATAATAAATGATTATATTGATAGGAAATAGAATAGATACAACTTTACAACACACTAGGTTAATTGCACTAGTAATTACCTGTCAAATGGCTTGCTTCTCTATTCAACCATAAATTGGAATGGGTTTTGGCCAAGCTTTGTAAAGATATGTATACATATCTTTACAAGGTTTGGACAAGGGCAGTTATACAGCACCAGAGGAATTATGGAAGGAAAACGGACAGGAGAAAATACAAAACTACTCATGGTCGCTATAGATCTCCAGAAACCAATTGGTACCATCGGCCGTAAGGCTGTAGTCAACACCCTATATAACAAAAGTGTACCGCAATGTCTAATGAACAAGATAATAAAGGCCTGTATAGCAGGGTTAAAATTCAATAATAAAATTTTTATATATATATATATATATATATATATGTATATATTCCAATAAGTTGTTTTTAAATTAACATTTTTAAATAAACATGTTATATTTTTTGATAAAAATTGTTATTTTATGTATTTTGTTTTTCATTCCCCTCCTTGGTTACTTAAGCTTCTGGTGTATGACTTATATTTACTCAGCAAGTGAACTGATCGCCACACTACTCCCCCGCTAAGAAAAATATCAGTCAGTCATTCAATTCGTCAATAGCAAAACGAACTTTCTTAATCAAAGGTGGAGTGACATCACATTTGTCAGATAATAAAAATGCTGGTTTAATCCTGTCAATGTTTACCGTGATGGCTTTAGCAAAAGTAACCAATTTATCTGTACGGGACAACACTTTAAAAGGTCCATCGTGCAGCGGAGTAAAATATTTTTTAAAACGTTCTTTCCGAACGAAAACAAAACTACAATTCGAGATGTCTGGGCTGACAAATGATTTGTAATTAACGTGGTGAACTGGTGGAATGAACGCTAAATTATTAAATGAAGTACGTAATTTAGTAATAAAATAAGGAATATCCGGACAAGTATATGATTTAATAAAAAATTCACCAGGTATTCGTAATGTTTGACCAAAAACGAGTTCTGCGGAAGAACATTGCAAATCGGCTTTAGGGATAGTTCTGAGAGCTAATAGTATGATAGGAAGTTCATCTACCCAATGTGGTGTAGAAGTCCTAGCTCTCAGAGCAGTTTTAAGAGATTTATTAAACCGTTCAATCATTCCATTCGAGGAAGGATGATATGGCGTCGTACGAATCCTATGAAACGGTTAATTTCAAAGTTGTAGTAGTTACCTTCTGAATATTTATTAAAAGTGACTAGAAGTACAATTTTATACTCAATTATGTGAAGACTGGATTTCATAAAATTTTGCCATAAATACGAAAACTATGAACGTATGACTGAAAATCAATCAGGAGATATTGTATAAGCTGAAGTTTAATTGCTGGGTATTATACAATATGTTCCGAAATGCTTTGCCAAATATGCCAATTTAAGAAAAAAAGTTCATATAAATAATAATAATAATAAATGATTATATTGATAGGAAATAGAATAGATACAACTTTACAACACGCTAGGTTAATTGCACTAGTAATTACCTGTCAAATGGCATAGTTCAAACAAACTCTCATAAGGACAGGGGCTTGCTTCTCTATTCAACCATAAATTGGAATGGGTTTTGGCCAAACTTTGTAAAGATATGTATACATATCTTTACAATGTTTGGACAAGGGCAGTTATACAGCACCAGAGGAATTATGGAAGGAAAACGGACAGGAGAAAATACAAAACTACTCATGGTCGCTATAGATCTCCAGAAACCAATTGGTACCATCGGCCGTAAGGCTGTAGTCAACACCCTATATAACAAAAGTGTACCGCAATGTCTAATGAACAAGATAATAAAGGCCTGTATAGCAGGGTTAAAATTCAATAATAAAATTTTTATATATATATATATATGTATATATTCCAATAAGTCTAATGAACAAGATAATAAAGGCCTGTATAGCAGGGTTAAAATTCAATAATAAAATTTTTATATATATATATATATATATATATATATATATATATATATATATGTATATATATATATATATATATATATATATATATATATATATATATATATATATATATATATATATATATATATATATATATATATATATATGTGCATTTGTATCGTGTCCGCCTCTTTACAAATTTGTGGCGCCCGCACCTCCACTAGAAATAATATAGATAGATTAGTTCTGTTTACATATACATAACCGCCAAATTTCACTTACCAAGGGCACGCGGAGAGGGGAAAGGATTTTTATCTTTTTTTACATACACTTTTTTGTTGATACGATTGGTATGTTTACACCTCGTTATATAAATAGTACCTCTCTGACTCAATGTATTTAAAACTGTTATATATAACGGTAGACTTTACCTCCTTCGAGGTTGCCAGACTTCTATAGTGTAAAATGCTCTAGCGCTTGCGCAATTAGTTGCGCTATGCAATCGTGTGCGTTTGTTATTATGATGATTCATATTGTGTAAGTTATACTCTATCAGATTACATTGGTGTTTTACCCGATAATGTGCGATTATCTGTTTTAAAATGAACCGTTCACGCTAAATATCTATTGTAGAATAATATATGTAATTCAAAATATGTTCTTAAGGGAATTATTATTACTATTTAAAATGCTTTTCAAAATACATCACTGAATCACTTCAATTACTTCCGCGTCCACTGGATGTATAGTGACGACAAAAAAATTTAAAAAAACTTTTATTTTCCAAATAGGCTTAGAATGTCATGAAACGTCGAGATTTTAAGTTTGAGCGAAAAAAAAAATTCTGTCTGTCGGTCTGTCTGTCGGTCTGTCTGTCGGTCTGTCTGTCGGTCTGTCTGTCGGTCTGTCTGTCGGTCTGTCTGTCGGTCTGTCTGTCGGTCTGTCTGTCGGTCTGTCTGTCGGTCTGTCTGTCGGTCTGTCTGTCGGTCTGTCTGTCGGTCTGTCTGTCGGTCTGTCTGTCGGTCTGTCTGTCGGTCTGTCTGTCGGTCTGTCTGTCGGTCTGTCTGTCGGTCTGTCTGTCGGTCTGTCTGTCGGTCTGTCTGTCGGTCTGTCTGTCGGTCTGTCTGTCGGTCTGTCTGTCTGTAACTTTTTTTTTGTGCGCACGTTTACTCTGGAACCGTTTAAGATATTGACTTGAAATTTGGTACACATATGTACTTTAATGAGATCTTGAACTAGATTATATTTTCGTCTTGTTCCGCCGAAGGGTTGGGGGTAAATTGGGGTAAATTTGGGGTAAATGGGTAAATCAAGCAGGTAAGAGTCCATGAAATTGGTATTTGGTATATACAAGAGAAGCTAAGGTTTCAAAAAAATTTTTGGCATTAGCCACCCTCATTATCACCCCCACCTCCTTATTAAAGGGGATGAAAAAAAATTGCGATTTAATGTATGTACAGGAACCAGAAACCTCAAAATATTTTTTTACTTCATCCACCCCCCCACTACCACCCCCCTATCACCACCCCCACCCCACTACCGATGTGGGGTATCGTTTTATGGATTTTTGGGGTTGAGGATTTCAAATATTATATTATTAAAGTTCCATAAACAATTATTTTCACATACAAAGTTTTTTCGTTGTGTGAGTGACTTGGATAGAGAATCTGGATGTGGAAGTAGTGATTCCTTGGGCAGCGGTTTTTTGTAACACAATTGTTACGTATTAGTCCACGTAAATTAGATATTTTAGAAGAAATAATTTATAAAGTAATAATATTTGGGATGCGTAATCTAGATAGGGTTCGAAATAGATACCCGAATAGTTCCCCACAATTTAGGGGTGAAACGTTCGTAATGATTATGAATAGAGCTGCTTCGGCCATATTACGGGGACTTAACGCTGGTTTTTCACTTTTATCTTGTAAACCGTTCGTCGAAAGAGAAAAAAGTATAGGAAATAAAAAAATCGTCATGTTAAATTCTGCATAAAAAATGTACTATTAACCTTGTAGCTTATCCTCACCTATTTCGCGCTAACAGCGTCCGAACAGAGGCGTAGTTTGGGGCGCAGAGGTAAAAATCCATCCTATTCCAAGTTTGACTCCGAATATCTTAAAACCGGTTACTTTAACGAGAAAAATGCTCAGGAATGAATTTATTGAGCAGAATTTTCCCTATTAGATGCATATATAGAGGGTTTTGTCGCAAGTAGTTTAAGTATTTTCCCCTTCTTTGCAATTATATTAGAGGATAATCTGTACTGTTCACACAAAAGAAGATTTGGAGTCATATTTCAACTCTGAGCTTGCTTCAATTCCACTTCTTCTCTCCAATAAGAAAGGGTCAATGAGGAAAATTAAGAAATCATCTGTATGATATTTTCAATGCTGTACGAGAGAGGCCAATAGATTTTTCCGATTGCCAGTTCATTGTTGATGGCGGCAATTTGATTAATCGTGTAGTATGGCCGAAGCAGCTTTATTCGTAAACATTACGGCCAAAAAGTGACTGTAGTGTTTGACGGATATGCTGACTGCAGTATGAAGAGCATCGAAAGACGGCAGCGTCTTTTGAAACGCATTTCACCGGAAATTGTTTTTCATGAGAACACGCCACTGACTGAAACGCAAAATAAAATGATAAACAATCTCACAAAAAGGAACGGTTTATTTCGCAATTGGTGGAGAGATTTAAAAACGAGGGAATCAAAACAATTACTGCTGTAGACGACGTTGACGTACTCATAGTTCAAACCGCCTTAAACGAATCTCATGGAAACGATACAGTGGTCATCCTCGGACAAGATATTGATCTTCTCGCATTGATTATCGCTCTCGCACCTGAAGATAAAGATATCCGTTTCTTAAGAGAGGCTCAGAGATAAATAAAAAATAAAGATTACAGTTCTCGTGACTTGCAGTCCTCGGAAGTTTTAAAAAGCTGTATGGCCACACGTTCAGTGGATGCGATAACACTTCAGCTTTCTTTGGTAAAGGAAAAGTGCAAACGGTGGAATGCGTCAATAAAAGAAAAGATCTCGAAGAGGTTGTCCGTATATTCAACAACCGTAGCTCAACGAAAAAAGAAATTACATCTTTGAATCATCAAAGATTTATTATCTTCAATAAGTTAGTCCGCCAATCTAGTACTACCGGGTTTCTACGAAGACTGCCAGCAACATCCGAGGCATTACGTCAACATTCTTACAGAGTATTTCTCCAAATTCATGTTTGACGAGGAGAAAACTTGGAACCAACGGAATGCAGAAAAGCAGAAAATAATATAAAATATTTCAAAGAGATGATATACTTAAAGAAGTAAAATGTTCAAAACTTAATCATTTTGGAGCAAAAATGTAAATATTTCCCTCCAGCAAGAGAAAAATTTTTGAATTGTTTAAAAATTTGAGATGACTCCAACAAACTATCATTAATTAGTATAGCAAAATTTATGATTAACCAACAAATATATTCTAGAGTTTTAGTCTCGAATGCTTTTTAAAACATTTTTATTTCTTGCTAGAGGGAAATATTTACATTTTTGCTCCAGAGTAATCTAGGTTTTTAAAATATCTTTGGAAGGTGGAAGATTACACTGGTCAACATTCAGTTTGAAAAAATACACCGGACTCTACCTAGGTACCCAGGGGTTTTGGGGTCGCAGATTCCGTTGCCGAGGTCGGTTAAGCTCTATCACGTCAGGTTCAAGGTCATTTGAAGGTCAACCTAAGAAAAGCTTTTTGAAAAAATCTAAAAAATTCACACCTAGGCTCTTGGGGGGTCTCTGAGTCCGAATCCGATGTCGGTTGACCTTTATCACCTCATGTCCAAGGTCATTTGAAGGTTAAAGTAAGAATAGGAGGTGAAAAAAATTAGAAAAAATTTATACGAATGCTCACCTGCCTACTTATTGTCTGTTTATCTGTCTGCCCTTATACCTGCACACCTGTTTGTTTGCTTGTTAGTCTGTATTTATCATCCGCCTGCATTTTCTCTCTGTCCATCTATTTGACATCCTGCCTTTCTGTCAGTAATTCTGTCTGACTGAATGACTAAATGTTTCTATCTGACAGTCTGTCTGCCTCCTTGTCAGTTTGTCTGACTCAGGAAACCATTAAATTACTTTGACCCTGACAGGATTGAGCTCAGGGCCGGTTTTAGGTAACCGGAGGCCCTAAGCTCTAGGTATGTTTTTCGTTGAAGCTTTCTCTTCTAATAAAATAAACGTGCATATCTGCGTATGAAATCTGAGTTCTGAGGCCCCCTAAATGCGAGGCCCTAAGCTGGCGTTTACTCAGCTTATAGGCAAAACCAGCACTGATTGAGCTCCAAGTGAGTGAAGCCAACGCCCGTGGTACTCTTTACTTGCATGTTCGCTCTGCTTCTGCAACTATACCTAAAGGCCATCCTTTCACAGAAGGAAATAGGTAGGTGATTCATTGAGTTAAATATATTTGCACTGAGATAGCCGAAGAATCTTCATGTGCAGCTAAAGCTGGCGGACGAATGCCGGCTTGAAATGACCTCAGAATGACCTTGAGATGACCTCTGGATGCCTCTTTTTTTTAAGGGTAAGCGAACAATGGATTCGGACTCAGCGACCCGAAAAACCTGTGTGAATTTTTTCAGATTCTTTCAACCACCTTTTCTTACTTTAACCATCAAATGACCTTGAAACTGACGTGATAGAGGTCAACCGACATCGAATGCAGACTCAGCGACTCAAAAAACCTATATATAAGTTTTTTCAGATTTTTTGACAGCTTCTCCTCTGTTTTTCTCAAACTAACCTTGAAATGATCTCCGGATGCCTTTTAAGGGTAAACGAACACCGGATTCGGACTCACCGATCCCAAAAACCTATGCGTGAATTTTTTCAGATTTTTTCAATCACCTTTACTTAGTTTGACCTTCAAGTGACCTTGAAACTGACGTGATAGAGGTCAACCGGCATCGGATACAGACTCAGCGACCCAAAAACCCTATATGTAAATTTTTTCAGATTTTTTAACAGCTTCCTCTCCGTTTTTCTTAAATTAACCTTGAAATGACCTCCGGATGCCTTTTAAGGGTAAGCGAACACCGAATTCGGACTCAGCGACCCCAAAAACCTATGTGTAAATTTTCTCAGATTTTTTCAACCACCTTTTCTTAGTTTGACCTTTAGATGTCCTTGAACCTGACGTGATAGAGCTTAACCGACCTCGGCATCGGAATCAGCGACTCCAAAAACCCTTGGATATCTAGGTAGAGTCCTGTGTATTTTTTTAAACTAAATGTTGGCCTGTTATTATTCTTTTATTTTCTGCTTTTTAGCCCCCCCCCCCCCCAAGGGCAACTAGTTACGTTAAGGAATGTTCGTGTTCTGTTAAATACCTTTTTTAATTTGCTCTAAGCTTTATAGCAAAAATATTTGTTTCTGAACAAAATAAACGTTTTTTTATTCCCAAATTGAAAAAATTTAAAAACCCATTTATCTCTAGAAAGTATTATTTCTGTGTATAAAAGTTATTTATATTTTTAGTAAGATAATTTTAGTTACCATATCTATAGATGTATTTAGGAATAGTATGCCTCTTTACTATGTTGCCAAGTTTAGGAGGCGATATCGCTACTTTATTGTAAGGAAGCATTTAATACCTATATACATCAAGTGTTTAAAACAGCAGCGCCACCTGGTAAAAAATGTAGTGGACTATGGTGTATGTTTACATATGTTTATAGGTATTTTCCGCCTCCAAAAAAAGTGTCGTTAAATGCTTCTATCTCTCTATTTCTTCCCTTTTTGTCATAATCTTATATGCGCACCAATAAAGCTGATCATTATTGATAATAATGAGTCATGAATTTATTAATTATCAAGACATTCGCGATGAAAACAACACAAAACGTCTCCGCCTCCGAAATCGGAGGCGAACGCGTAAAATCGGAGGCAAACACCACCTAACCATATAACATTCGGAGGTGTATGAGTACTAAATGCATATATATATATATATATATATATATATATATATATATATATACATATATATATATATATACATATATATATATATATATATATATATATATATATATATATATATATATATATATATATATATATATATATATATATATATATATATATATATATATATATATATATATATATATATATATATATATATATATATATATATATATATATATATATATATATATATATATATAGAGATATGCACGGTCATATACAGGCCCGTTTCATACACTGAGCGGTTGTAGTGCAGCCCGATTTGACATTGTGCAGCCCGGGGTCGGGCTCATCAACGTACCCCCGTGTATATCATCACTAAATGGCCACAAATCACGTTAGCTTCCTTCCTACAAAATTTTGGGGTGGGCTTCAAAAAGTCATATTTTCATGTTCCTAGATACACTTTTAGTTCAGCACTACTGAGTAAGGCGGCGCTGTTCCTGTATATCCAAGACTCTTATACAGCTGATATCTATCGCACGTTATATAGCCCGATATTTGGCATCGTTGCAATGGCTCGATAACGTTCGATTCTTATTTCCTCTTAAATACTTTCTTCATGAAGTCACAATCGATGAATGAAAGCTCTTTATTTGAATCAATTTTTTAACCTCACAAGTATTGTATCATATTCGAACAATTTTTCTAAATTCAAAAATTCATATGCCTACTAAGAATTATAAAATACATGGTACAGTGTTATGAAAGAAGAATAGGTGTTAGCATCTTAAACATCTTAAAATGTCTTTTGAAGTGTAATACAGAAATTCAAATAAATGTTCCTAAATTAGGATTGTGTTTTTTTTGCATTCAGTATTCAATAATACTATACTTAATTATTATAATTTTAGTACTAAAATTTTCATGGAGAAATATCGGTCAATAAACAATAATTATTATTATGCAGAATGATGTTTTACATATTATAAGGATAGATAGGCATTGTCCATAATCACTATAAGCTGGTACTACTTCCACATCCACATAGTGGAGTGAACGTATAATAAACGTAAAAAAAATGTTTTTTTAAACAGGCTTAGAATGCCAATATGCGAATATTTTAAGTTTGAGCAAAAAAAAATCTGTGTGAAATTTTTTTTTGTGCGCACGATTACTCTGGAACCGTTTATGATGTTAACTCAAAAGGGACACCTGTGTATTATAGAGAGATCTGGAAATAGATTATGTTTTGATCTTATTCCGTTGAAGTTTGGGATGGGGGGATAAATACGCAAAGCAAGCAAGTGAGAGTTTATAAAATTGGGATTTAGTGTATGTACGAGAAGCCAAGTACCTACTCAAAATTTTTTTGACATCAGCCACTTCCACTATCACCCCCATTACCATCCCTACCCCATTATTAAAGGACGAAAAAAATAAAATTGTGATTTTGTGTGTGTATAAGTACCAAAGGCCTAAATTTTTTGCATCAGCTATACCTCCCACTACCATCCCTCTGTCGATATGGCATATTGTTTTATGGGTTTTTGTGGTAGACGATTGCAAATATTATATTATTAAAGTTCTATGATCAGTTATTTCCACATAATGGACTGCAAATACAGTATCAACCATTTTTTTCTTTGTAGGAGACTTGGATGTTGAAATAGTGATTCTTTAGGCAGCGATTTTTTAAGTCAGGTTCCCTTTACTGTATGGTGCACCTAACTGCATGACGTGATCTGTCTTGGTTCCCTTTAAGCCTACATGGTCTCTAAAAAAACACAATTTTGATGGGCTAACTTGAATCGTTTTATTCTATTCTATTCCACGTAGTGGAGTTGAAGTATAGTAATCGTAAAAAAAATTTGTTTGCTCAAATTATTGAAGGTGATTATGGAAGGGAATAAAAAGATAAAATTGTGATTTAGTGTGTATAAAGGAACAAAAGGCCTGAATACTTTTTTGGCACTCGCCACCACCTCTACCACATTATTAACGGGAATAAAAAAATAAAATTGTGATTTATGTGTACAAGAGCCTCTAAATTTTTTGCCAACAGCTTCCCCCTCTACTACCTCCACTACCATTTCAAATATTATATTATCAAAGTTCTATGAACAATTATTTTTACACAGTGGATTGCAAATATAGTATCGACATTTTTTGCTGTAAAAGGTTTGGGCAGGAAAATCTAGATGTGGAAGTAGTGATTTTTTAGGCAGCGGTTTTTTTTATTAATAAACACATATATTTTTATGAAGTTAATTTGAATTTATATTTGTAGTCGGTCTCCCTGCATGGTGCATCTGATGTCATGCACCTACCTTGATTGCATTGGATTCGGAATGACGTCTAGAAAAATGTTCAAAAGTTTTAAACCCGCACATAAACAATTGCAAAAGTTATAAACTAATGAAAATTGAAAAAATAACGAGTTCCGTTTTTTGCAAATAACTCGAAAACTATTAAAAATTTTAAAGAAAGAAAGATTCTTAAAGAGGAAGAAATTTCCAATAAAAAAGTCCCGACTCCCGAAATTCTACATCTATTATTAACGAGATTATTAATAACATTAATTTAATGTTGAAAATAAAGCTCAACGCAGCGAACACTAAGGCGTTACGATGCTCTGAAACCGTCCGGAACAAGTAAAAATATTTTTTGTTATTAGATATTAATTTTAAAATTCATAAAAGTTATGTTATTATTTAAAAACTTAAAGGAAAAAAATTTTTTTTATTAATTTTAATTACTCTTACTTTTTTAATATTCAAAAATACTATAAGATTACATAAACTTAAAATTTTTATTGCTATTTGTTTAAACAAATTTTACAAACAAATAGATAAATTACGTATTTTTGAAAAATATTTTTCTGCCATTTTATTTGTTATAGAATATTAGATTTAAAAAAATTCTTAAAAATTGTTTTTAATTGTTTATAATCACTTTTGTCTTTTTTCATTATTTAAACATATTAAGAAAAAATTTTATTCCTAAATTTATTATTTGCAATTATTCAAAAGGTGGAAAAAATATATTTTTTTTTTGTTGTGAATTTATTTGTTTATTTAATAAACAATTTGTTATTAACAATCGCCGAATGTGTTTATATTTTTTTTAGATAGAAAAAAATAACAAAAACAACCGTATACATAAACATGAAAATTCTTTTGTGAATAATAATTTAAAAATCGAGAAAATACTCGTATCAAGTATACCGTGGAAATTGACAAAAACTAGATTCAAAACATTAATTTTGTCTGCATAACCAAAGCGTTCTGTCCGAAATGTCCATTTTATTTAACACATGCTAGATCAAAACATACCCTACTGCTATTCTTGTTTTATTACATGTAGGCAAATAATATACCTACATATTTAGATAAAAAAGGTATATTTTAATCACAGTTAGAAAACACTAACGAAAATATTAGTGGGAAAACAGCAGAGCGTTTGCCCTAAACAACTTTATGACAGCATCAAAAAAGGTGATTAAGGAATTCTTTCTGCCGCGATTTTATTATTTTAGTTTGTTTTTGATTTTGGTGTGGTAACAAGTGCAATAAGAAGTCCTGAACTAAATCTAAGCATTGAATAAAAATAGTCAAAAAACTTTCTGATAATTTGTTAACTAGCAAGAAAATAAAAACCATTAAAAATTACTGTCTGTATAATTTAAGAAATATAGTGTAATAATGCATAAATCTGTAACGAAAGTGAGTGAAACTATATCTTTTATTACTTTATTTTTCGAGTTGTTTATAAAATATTGATGTTAAAAATATCACGTGTCTATTCAAAAAATAAAGAACAAAATTTGTACCATTTACAAATAATTCTTTTCGTGAAGTATACGTCATTACCTCTAGGACTGCAGTTTTCGCCATGTATTTTTACGGAATTGAAAATTATTTTTTCTGTACTAAAGCATTTCTTATAAACAATGACTTTCATTTTATTTTGAATTTCCAACTTCTCAGTTAATTTGTAATGTATTCTAATGTTTTGATTATTTAATTTTAACAAATTCTAAAATAATTCCTTATACTTCATTTATACATTTTATTTTCGTCATAGTAATTTAGGACTAATAATTTTTTAGTTCGATTTATGGCTAAATACTGTAATATAACTCTATCTTGTTTTAAACAGGCGTTGTGTAGCTTTTGTATACCATTGGCAACAGTTCTTTTGGCATTTGAGACGCTATAATTGTTTTATTGCTCTGTGCAATGGAGGTATAATAGTAAATGATTGACAGAAAAGTTTCTATATTGTGCGGGGGCTTGCTAATTTATAGAGGGTGAATGCCACCCCCTCTCAGGGGGTGGCACATAAAAAATATATATATACAGTGTGTCTCACTTTTCACCACTACACCCCAATATCTCGGGCATTTGTTGATCGATTTAGATCAAATTTGGTGTACTTCTTTTGCTTCAGATTGTGATTAAAAAGTTATTTAACATTTTTTTTTTCGAAATTAATTACGCCTACTATGATCAAAAGAAATTGGCAAAAATTGGGAATTTATATTAGCGATTGAGATAGGATTTTTGTTTTTACAGAATCTTGTTCGGCATGACCTAAAACCCTTGTATACCAAATTTCGTTAAAAAATATTCATTCCTTTAAAAAAAACCGCTGCCCAAGGAATCACTACTTCCACATCCAGATTTTTTATCCAAGTCACTCACAACGAAAAAATTTTGTATGTGAAAATAATTGTTTATGGAACTTTAATAATATAATATTTGAAATTCTAATAAATCTTCTCTACCCCAAAAACCCATAAAACGATACCCCACATTGGTAGCGGGGTGGGGGGGTGGTAATGGGGGTGGCTAATGCCAAAATTTTTTTTTGGACCTTAGCTTCTCTTGTATATACTAAATACCAATTTTATGGACTCTTATCTGCTTGATTTACCTATTTTCCCCAAATTTATCCCAGTTTACTCCCCAACCCTTCAACGGAACAAGATGAAAATATAATCTAGTTCTAGATATCGTTAAAGTACATATGTGTACCAAATTTCAAGTCAATATCTCAAACGGTTCCAGAGTAAACGTGCGCACAAAAAAAGTTACAGACAGACCAACAGACAGAAATTTTTTTTTCGCTCAAACTTAAAATCTCGACGTTTCGTGACATTTAAGCCTATTTGAACAATAAAAATTTTTTTTAATTTTTTTGTCGTTACTGTACTGCCACTGGATGTGGAAGTAAAAATCATATCTAAGGTTTCAATAATAATCACCCTACTATTCGAGTTATTTATTGTCGGATATTTACATAACTTGGCAGTCGTGTAATAAAGACGCTAATTAAGCATTAGGACACATTTTTTATCCAAAACACTATTATGAAATGAATATTTGAAAAATTGTAGCTATTTTACTTCCACATCCAGTGGAAAATTTTTAAAAATTTTTATTGTTCAAATAGGCTTAGAATGTCATGAAACGTCGAGATTTCAAGTTTGAGCGAAAAAAAATTTTCTGTCTATCTGTCTGTCAGTCTGTCGGTCTCTCGGTCTGTAACTTTTTTTTGTGCGCACGTTTACTCTGGAACCGTTTGAGATATTGACTTGAAATTTGGTACACATATGTACTTTAACGAGATCTAGAACTAGATTATATTTTCATCTTGTTCCGTCGAAGGGTTGGGGTAAATTTGGAGTAAATAGGTAAATCAAGTAGGTAAGAGTTCATGAAATTAATATTTAGTATAGACAAGAGAAGCTAAGGTCTCTCAAATTTTGGCATTAGCCACCCCCATTACCACCCCCACCCCATTATTAAAGGGAATGAAAAAAAATGTGATTTAGTGTATGTACAAGAACCAGAAACTTCAAAATATTTTTTTACTTTATCCACCTCCCCACTCCCACCCCCTGTCACCACCCTCACCCCACTACCGATGTGGGGTATCGCTTTATGGGTTTTTGGGGTAGAGGATTTCAAATATTATATTATTAAAGTTCCATAAACAATTATTTCCAGATACAAAATTTTTTCGTTGTGTGACTTGGGTAGAAAATCCGGATGTGGAAGTAGTGATTCCTTGGGCAGCGATTTTTAAAATACTTAGAATTCAGCATACCAATATCTTTGTTAACATGGAGTACTTTGGAATAGATTTGACAATTGCATCGAATGTCAAATTAAACTTAAACATGGCTGCACAACAATTAACTATTGCTGATAAAATTGAAATAATAAGAATTATCAAATCCATTCCAAAGCACTCCATGTTAACAAAGATATTGGTATGCCGAGTTCTAAGTATTTTAAAAAATAGCCACCATTTTTCAAATATTCATTTCATAATAGTGTTTTGGATAAAAAATGTGTCCTAATGCTTAATTAGCGTCATTATTACACCACTACCAAGTTATGTAAATATCCGACAATAAATAACTCGAATAGTAGGGTGATTATTATTGAAATCTTAGATATGATTTTTTTGATATAAATTCCTAATTTTTGCCAAATTTTTTTGATCATAGTAGGCGTATTTAATTTCGAAAAAAAAATTTTTAAATAACTTTTTAATTACAATCTGAAGCAAAAGAAGTATACCAAATTTGATCTAAATCGACCAACAAATGGCCGAGATATTGGGGTGTAGTGACGAAAAGTGAGACACACTGTATATATTTATTGGAGCTGAAATAGAATGAAACTTTAAGAAGAAAAGGTTCTATGCAAATTTTCACATAAATTGACAGTTTTTAAGTTATAACGACTTCAAAATTGCGATTTTAGCTTAAAAAAAGGTATTTCCAAACGGCTTTCGTCAAGTATCTCGAAAAGTATTACTTTATTGAAAAAATGTTACAGACCAATTGCAGAAAGTACAAACTGGGAAATAATTATATTTTTTGTTTATTGATGTAGGATTAATAATTTCGGAGATATTTAAGTTTATATTTGGTATCCAAGTGTTTCGAAATTAAAGTTTAAAATGCATTTTTTTCTAAAGCAAGTGCTTTAAATGAGCAAAAAAATTTGAACATCTAGGTAATGCTACATCCTAACGAAAAACTTTAAATTACTGGCTAATTAGAGTAACAAAATGGCGACCTTTTTATATAAAAGAATATAAATACGCTCATTTTTACATCATAACTTCTTTACTTCTTATGCTACAGGAACGAGTAAAAAATAACTTGAATGCGCAATTAATTGTCTTTAATTTCATTTCTTAGTATGCGTGACGTAGGTGTCTCAATTTCTGAGATATTTAACATTTAAACTGCATTTTACGACTTATAAACGTTCGGACGCCATTTGTAAACTTTCATATCTCGGAAACTATTAAATCTATGTAAATAAATAAACAAGCTAAATTCATTATCAGTTTATGAGCTTTATTTTTGGTCTCTACCCATTTTTCAATAAAACTAATATTTATTGAGATACCTATTTGGAAAAGGAAAACAAAATATCTTTTTATCGAAAATACCTTTATAGTTTAAACTGTATTTTTTTCTAAAGCAAGTGCTGTATACAAACTAAAAAATTTGACATCTACGTCATGCTATATATTAATGAGAAACAGTGTTTGAAATTCCTTTCTTTAATTACTGGCTAATTACAGTAACAAAATGGCGACGTTGTTTAAAAAAAAATGTGTAGACGCACATTGCTTCGGTCATAACTTCTTTGTTTTTTATGCTATAGAAACAAATAAAAAAACAGTTGAAAGCTTAATTAATAACCAATTATTCTACTTACTAGCATACTTGACGTATGTGTCACAGTTTCTGAGATATTTAACTCTCACTCTAAATAATTATCTTATGCACATTTGGGCGCCAAATGTAAACTTAAATATCTCCGAATTTATTAATCCTACATCAATAAACAAAAAATATAATTAATTCCCAGTTTGTACTTTATGTAATTGGTCTGTAACATTTTTTCGATAAAGTAATACTTTTCGAGATACCTGACGAAAGCCGTTTGGAAACCTTTTTTTTTTAAGCTAAAATCGCAATTTTGAAGTTGTTATAACTTAAAAACTATAAATTTGTGTGAAAAATTGCATAGAACCTTTTCTTCTTAAAATTTGATTCTACTTCAGCTACAATAAATATATATATATTTTAAGTGCCACCCCCTGAGAGGGGGTGGCATCTACCCCCTATAAATTAGCAAGCCCCCGCACAATATAGAAACTTTTCTGTGAAGCTTATACTTCCAAAATGAACGAAATCCATTCAATATGACATTATTCCGAAGTTTTGCATATTTTTATCTCTAGCCACTGTACTATAATAATAATTATTATTTTTATTAGTGCAAGCATATAACATATAATCAATAAAAGAAAATATTAAATTTTTGCTTGCCATACTTAAAAGGGAACTTTATGCTTTATAGTACGTCGGGTACATGGCTATATAAGCCAAAAATCTGCACTTTTTGATTGGGATGTGCCACTTTCTGTGGTCATAGTTGATGCCAAAAGGTAACTTTCCAGATAGGGAGCCACTTTAAAATTCGTGCAACACCAAAATGGCGACCATTAAAGATGGCTGCCATTAGCCACAATGAATGTTTTTTTATCTCAGCTCCTAATAGTTCTATTTTCTTTTTTTTTTTTTTTGTTTGAAAGCTCTTGTAAAGAAGACACTTTTTTGTCCCTATACGTTTATCTGTACACTTTAAAATTTAAAAAATATATATTTGTTAATTTTTAAAGATATTTCTTTGCACAGTGGGACAAACTGAATCTGAAATCTTATTTCATATAATGCAACTTTCAATTGATGTTAACTTGGGACAGCTGGTACGTAGTAAAGGTCATTGTAATAACTTTTTCAAAATTAAGCCTATAAGTATTATAGTGACAGTGAAATAAAATTAAATAAAAACTTATAAATACTTCAAAGAGAACTTCATGCTTTGTTGTTATTTGATGGCAATTATTTTTTGCTCATATTTGATCCATATACTCGGAAATACAAAGGTCACTTGCTGTCTCAAAATAAGTACATTTTCAAAAGAAAAATTGCATCAAGGGATCCTTTTACTATTATACCTGATGTTACTGTTCTATTAAAACAATTCGTTTTATATATCTATGTTAGGTAAATAAACGTAATTTAATTTCTACCCCTTTGCATATTTTTATTTTACTGTTAATAAAGTAATACTTTAAAAGTGGAAAACAAAAAATGAGGACAAATTCAAAATATTTAAATACTTATAGGCCTACCACGGAGTAATTACATTATCATTTATTAATAATTAATGTCTATTTGCATAAAAAAATAACCTAATATTTTATTAGGTTCTTCTAATATATCTTCAAATTCGTAACAATGAATAATAAAAAACGTAACTGTTATATTATTTTGGCGTTCAAAGAATGAATATATTTCCTTTAATAACTGGCCCTCCATTAGCGTCTCTACTGTAAACGGTAATGGTAGTGGCGCAGTATAGCAAGTACTCCTATTATATTGTGCTTCGTGACGATGCATGCATCAAAGAAATATATATTATAAAAATATAACCTACTGAGGCCCGATTACATTGGCAACATCGCTGGGACGGAGAACGAACGCTAGCTATATTCTTATATACAGCGGGCTTTGAAAGGATCAGTAAATATATCCGGGCTCTGAAATATGCCATGTTTATATAATTGAAAGAAAAATAATAATTAGCTACCCCTAGTGGCTTCCTATTAGAAAAGATTCATAACAATCGCCATATTTAATAAATTTGTTCATTTATACACTCGGGAAATGCCGGGCTTATGAACGACCTGTCGATATATCGGGCTACACAATATACCGTCTATACCTATATATATATATATATATATATATATATATATATATATATATATATATATATATATATATATATATATATATATATATATATATATATATATGTATATATTCCAATAAGTTGTTTTTAAATTAACATTTTTAAATAAACATGTTATATTTTTTGATAAAAATTGTTATTCTATGTATTTTGTTTTTCATTCCCCTCCTTGGTTACTTAAGCTTCTGGTGTGTGACTTATATTTACCCAGCAAGTGAACTGATCGCCACACTACTCCCCCGCTAAGAAAAATATCAGTCAGTCATTCAATTCGTCAATAGCAAAACGAACTTTCTTAATCAAAGGTGGAGTGACATCACATTTGTCAGATAATAAAAATGCTGGTTTAATCCTGTCAATGTTTACCGTGACGGCTTTAGCAAAAGTAACCAATTTATCTGTACGGGACAACACTTTACAAGGTCCATCGTACAGCGGAGTAAAATATTTTTTAAAACGTTCTTTCCGAACGAAAACAAAACTACAATTCGAGATGTCTGGGCTGACAAATGATTTGTAATTAACGTGGTGAACTGGTGGAATGAACGTTAAATTATTAAATGAAGTACGTAATTTAGTAATAAAATAAGGAATATCCGGACAAGTACATGATTTAATAAAAAATTCACCAGGTATTCGTAATGTTTGACCAAAAACGAGTTCTGCGAAAGAACATTGCAAATCGGCTTTAGGGATGGTTCTGAGAGCTAATAGTATGATAGGAAGTTCATCTACCCAATGTGGTGTAGAAGTCCTAGCTCTCAGAGCAGTTTTAAGAGATTTATTAAACCGTTCAATCATCCCATTCGAGGAAGGATGATATGGCGTCGTACGAATCCTATGAAATCCCAAAAATTTTGAAAATTCTTTGAACAGTTTTGATTCAAATTGAACGCCTTGGTCCGTTGTCACTGTGACAGGGACACCGAATCGACAAACATAATTCTGAAATAACGTACGCGCTACAGTTTTCGCAGTAATATCCTGCAGTGGATAAGCCTCGGGCCATCTAGTAACACGTTCGATCACAGTGAGAATATAAGAATAACCTTTAGAAGGAGGTAATGGTCCTATTAAATCTATATGTATGTGATCGAATCGTCCTTTAGGTATATCGAAGTCAGTAATCGGGCTCCTCGTATGTCTTGTCACTTTATTAGTTTGACAACTAATACAAGTTTTTGCCCAGAGATTACAATCTGAAGTCATTTTAGGCCAAAAATAATGTGTAGAAACTAATGTTCTAGTCGCTTTGATACCAGGGTGAGATAAGCCATGAAATATATCAAAAATTGTTGGTCTATAAACGATAGGAACATAAGGATGAAGTTTAGGGCGAGAAACGTCACACCAAATAAACTTGTCAGAATATGGAATTTTAATTTTCTTTAAATGAAAAGTTCTCTTTGTGTTCGATGAAGTATCTGATAATAAAAATTTAAGGTCAGAATCATCTTTTTGAGCTTCGCTCAATAAATTTAAGTCAAAGTTAGTATCAACTAGGTTAGACTTTTGAGTAACGATTGGGGAAATGAATTGTTGCAAAGAAGACGTATCATGTTCGCGTGATAAAGTGTCTGCAACAATGTTATTTTTCCCTCTGATATGTCTGATTTCGCAGGCAAATTGAGCAATGAATTCTAAAGGTCTAGTTTGCCTGGGAGATCTTTCAGTTTCAGTGAATAATGCTTTGACCAAAGGTTTATGGTCAGTAAAGCAAATAAATGTGCGACCTTCAAGTAAAAATCTGAAATGTTTAATCGCTGTAAATAAAGAAAGAAGTTCCTTGTCAAAGGAACTATATTTGGTCTGTGCCAAGGTAAGCTTTCGTGAAAAGAAGGCTAATGGGGCAAGAATACCTTTGTCATCGCGCTGTTCAAGAACTGCCCTCATAGAGACATTAGAACAATCAATAGTAAGCGATAAAAACGAGCTATCATCACAACTTGGATGTGCTAAAAAGGTTGCACCAGCTATAGCAGCTTTGGCTTTGGAAAAACTGTCAAGACAGTCGGTAGGCCAATCGTTTATTATTTTAACTTTATCATGCAGTAATTTAGTACAAAGTGCATGTAAAGGAATTAATATTTCAGCGAAAGAAGGTATGAAACGATGATAAAAGTTAACCATACCTATGAAACGCTGAAGTTGTTTGACTGTAGTAGGTAAGGGAAAATTATTTATGACATCAATACGTTCAGAAGAAGTTAAAATGCCGGCTGAAGAAATATTGTGTCCTAAAAATGTCAAATGACTGACACCTAATATGCATTTTGACGGTTTAATATTTATGCCGTACAATTCTAACCTCTGAAAAACAAGTTTTAAGTGCTCTAAATGTTCCGAACCAGATATACTTGCAATCAGGATGTCATCTAAATAGACGAAAATGAAGGGTAAACCTACTAAAACTTCGTTCATGAAACGTTGGAAAGTTTGACCGGCGTTACGTAAACCGAAAGGCATACGACCAAATTCAAACAAACCGAATGATCAATGGAAAAACAATTCACTTACCGGATAAATAAAGTTTTGCCTCTTCGCCGTCTAGTTTTAAGTTAGGAGAATATTGTTCCAAGTCTACGAATCTGAATCTGGACTCATGCGGAATATCAGGCCTAGTTGTAGTTTTAATCTTCGAGGATTTTAAGAGAGATTTCTTACTTGATTCTTTATTTTGTGCTGTCGTTTAACTTTTGCTTTATAAATATTTCGTGTACCAAATTCGTATTCCTGTCGGGGTCACCAATTTATAGCCGGGTTAAAATTCAATAATAAAATTTTTATATATATATATATATATATATATATATATATATATATATATATATATATATATATATATATATATATATATATATATATATATATATGTATATATTCCAATAAGTTGTTTTTAAATTAACATTTTTAAATAAACATGTTATATTTTTTGATAAAAATTGTTATTCTATGTATTTTGTTTTTCATTCCCCTTGGTTACTTAAGCTTCTGGTGTGTGACTTATATTTACCCAGCAAGTGAACTGATCGCCACAGCCTGCTTTCACGAAAGCACTGCCATACAATGGTTCGGACAAATGACGAAAACCAAACAGAAAAACATAGGAATCAAGCAATGATACTCGCTATCCCGCCGATTATTCAGCACGATCCTAGAGCAAGTAATACAAAGCACAATAAGTGAAACATCAAACTTTAATGAAGATACAGAAACACTAAGAACACCAATTATACCAGCACACACCAATGATCTCCTAATCGTTGCAGAGGAAGAGCAACGCATTCTTTCAACTTCCTAAAAAAACCCGAAACCACATCTGGACACATCTGAAGTGAAAATATATTTCAAAGAGAAGTCTAATAATGGAGGAGACCCATCAACAATAGAGAGTTGAACCAGAGGGGAAGAATACAAAATAGGCGACTACTCCTTAAAAGCAACGAACAAATTGAAATATCTAGGAACATATCTGACAAACCAACTGAAAAGGAGAGAAACTGTAGAGGAATTAAAAGGGCATACAGGGACACGATGGTAGTTATACTGTTCATCTAGAAAAACAAACATCATGAGCCTTGACCAAACACCTATACCTACATAACCATCATACTGCTAACGATGACATGAAGTTAAAAACGCGGCAACAACAAAAGCCAACAGAAAATGTTTTAGAAGAGCTGAAAGGAATATCATCCAACTACTCGCAAAAACAACAAGACGAAAATAGTGACATAAAATATCCACTCTACCAGGAGGGAAGAAAATTACACAAAGGATAAAAATGTACGCAATGAAGTACTGAGATATGTCCAAAGGGGACACCCAACACACCTACAAAAGAAAGCGTTAATATTGATCAGCAACCAACTTAAAATAGGGAGACAATGTCTCGTGGAGAACAACAATTGACAGGATCATGAACAAACTAGGAAAGAACCAAGCACACTGAGAAAGAAAAGCGAGGGAAAAAATGAATACCACAAAGAAACTGCAACGATATATACTCTACAAGAATAGGAAACGGAGGAATCAGAATACTCAGAAGAAGAAAAAGACTTGTTGAAGCCGAAACACAAAAGGAGGAGCACAAACACTCCATATCACACTCCCATGCTATGCATCATGTAGTTCTCGCTGCTGACAACAAGCATGACCCAAATCCAACCCAGCGGCATATCCTGGGAGTGACAACAACGCCTACCGCACTCTGGTAAATCAATCAAATGTAATCTGTCATTTTATAAACGCTGCAACAATTTTACTGCCACCTATGTATATGTACAAGCATGATATTTGACATGATGAATTTATAGTCTAAGGATTATTTTATTGAAGTGCATCAAGATTTACCCAGGGGTCCTTAAAATTCAAGAAAGCTATCAAAATTTCAATTTTTTTATGAATTGGTTTGATTAATTTTCAGCTCACGTATGTATTTTCAGGTATCTTGGTTAAAATTAGGTATTTGCAATGTGAAGACCCTATGAAACCAAGATGGAGGATAGAAATTAAAATTTTGTTATTTATTGTCAGATTTGATTGATTTTTCGTTAGTATCGTTGAAAAGTTATTTGAAGAAAAGTCTAAATTAAATTTGTTTGAGTTATACTGAAAAATCTGGAAAATAATTTCCAGTTAAAAACGTACGATATGCATAAAATGCACCTCTTATTCTTCACGCCTTGACAGACGTTGATTCATGCATTATTTTAGTTGGCTGTAGAGTATCACTCCATCTGACACGGTTGCCTGTTAAACGGTCGGCCTCACCAGAGCTCTTTCCTGTCAATTCCACGGCGACATCAGCCCAACGTTTTGCAGGGCGTCCTCTTTACCTCTTTACATCTGGCTTTTACTGAATTATCAACTGTTTTATATTGTCCTCTATCCGATTGATGTGATCAAAAAAGAGGATTCGGGAGAACATGATGTCGGAGAATCACTTTGGGGAACGTATTTCTTGAAGAATCGAGCTGATGATCCGATAGACTGTCTAGGAAATTCACGGCAAACACCTTCCGATCATCAATACGCCGTCTCATTTGTCTGGTTCCATGACGATCCATGGCCCAAAGGTAAAGAAAGATGGAGATGACTAGGGCGTTAGCAAGTTTCATGATATTTCATTCACGTCAAATTTTGCTCAGTGCCGAACTTCCAGAGTTCTGTGTTCATATTATCGCACACACTACCCACATGGTCAATGTTTCCTTCAGGAAAAATTCTCCTCTTTATGGGAAAGCTCATTAGTAACAGTTCTGCCAAAAAATCTAGTCCTTTAGAGTTTAAAGACCTTTACGGTAGAAGCATTCCACCAACTGTATTTAAATTTGTTGAAAAAATCATGGACCAACAATTACTTAGTATTACATAATTTACAACCCATAATTCAATCCGGTTTTAAACCTATTTGCAGCTGTATTTCAGCTCCCTTTTATATAGTTGATATTATTGCTGCCTCTCATAAAAGAAACTACACTTTCTCAGTGTGTTATATTGCAGTAGAGCCTTCGAGACATTTAATCGTAAGATATTATTAGGTATTCTAACATATATCGGCGAAAGTGCAGCACAATTGTTTACAAACTATTTAAAGAAAACAGAGCAGAAATTATGCGTTGATGCTTTCAAAAGCTGCCATATTAAAAACTGGTGTACCACAGGGATCAATTCTTGGTCCCTTGCTGTTTACCATATATATCAGTTATTTTATTAATTGGTTCAAATATTGTGAAATTCATTTATATGTCGATGATTCTCAGCTGTATTACTCCTTTCCTCCGTCAGAGGTTGATATAGCCTATACTTATATAAACGAAGAGATCAATATTTTGTCTTCAGGCCAAGAAACCATAAAGAGAAAATATAAAATAAATTAAACATAACCACAAAAAATAATCATCTAGTAAAGACTAATAGAACAGAAATTTTGAATGTGATTTTAGACAGAGAGATTAGATTCGTTGGCCATATTAATAAATTACTGCAAAAGGCTGGAATGTCCCTTGTACCATGGGAAGGGTGAAAGGCCCTTCTATGGGATACGGGGCTACGTGTCGGGATATACTGGCATATTAAATACATATTCCAAAACCCTGGCGAAGCTGCCCACATCGGAGCAGATATTAAGTGATGCAAATACAAAGAACTGGAATCGCGTTTCTTTTTTTTACCTTTCTCTGTTGAAACCTTAGGTCCATGGGGCGTTGAGGCTAAAAAGCTTATCAATTGCATAGGTAAGAAAATTCGCGTAGTTTCAAATGAAAAGAAGATCTCTTACTACCTAATACAGAGAATCAATTTGGTGATTCAGAGATTGAATGCCGCTTCAGTTCTGGGCAACAATACCGCCTTCTGCCAACTTGGGAGAAATTTTTTAAATTCTAAATTAATTTATTTACAGTTAAATTATCCTTTATAATTAAGATATTCATGTATTGTTATCTATTTAAATATTATTGTTTTTTAAATTCATATTTAATTGGATTTGATTTTATATTACCAGTTCTAAAATACAATGCATCTTTAACTAATAAATTAACAAAGTCTAAGGCGATTTTTAATGTCAATGAATTAGTGAATCTAAAAGTATAGACTGACTATTTGACAGCCGGATGTGTTAAAAATTAGCATTATTCCGTATAGAAATTAAGTTATATCATCCCATTGTATATAGACCATCAATCAACCATATCTAGAACGTTGTTGGTATAATCCTTGACATACTACGTCCTGGTTTCATTTATCATAAAGGAAGGATACATAAAAAATAATATAAAATACGAACACTTCATCTTATTTCAAGTGGTATTAGTGTCCTTCTTTCATTCTAAAGGACATACAATGAATTTTTAGCTCTATTTTGCGCAATATATAATGCATATTAAATTAATTATATTTGAAAATTCATCGCTAAGCCTTGCTGAATTTAAAGTTTCATATAAGGAATTAAATTTTAATCAACATACTTTATAATCTGGGGTAAAATAAATTTGTCGGCAAATTTAATTTCGCTAAACTTTTAACCACTTACTCACTTTCATTTTGTCTAATAAAATCTATTTTGAAATAATTCACGTAGCTAACTAAAAATTATACTGGAAACTCGAATCGCTGGCCAAATTATTAAACGAATAACTAATTTCTAACATTTGAAATATTATAGTCTAGGGCCACATAGGTGACGACTATTGCACGGAGGTGTGTAGAGAATTTCCTTTCAAAAGTTGTTTCCTATATGGGGTAATCCGGCCAGTTGTAGGCAACATAGCCAGTTATTGGCACTGCGCAGTTAAAAATACAATAATTTAGTTAATATCGTTCGCAAAATTTAATATTCCCGCCTAACAAGTGCTCCCAACTATAATGTCACTTCCTAAATGAAACACAGTTGTCTACGGTGTCAGTTCGTTGTTGTGAAGGTTAACAAAAATTCGGTGTTTTGAGACTGAGTCAAATCTTACTCTTCGCAAAAACGAAGAGTATATTGTATTTGATCGGCACATTTCTAAAATCGTAAATATCGCTCGTAGATAAAAAAAATCGTATTATTGTGTCATTGAACGAATTCTGAACAACTTTCAAAATGTCCGTCTGTCCGTCTATCCGTCCATCCGTTACATTTATTGTAGGCATGATAACTTAAGAAAGAAAAGTCCGATTGTATTGAAATTTGGAGAGTAAGTTAGTGTTAGCTAGAGGAAGAACACTATTGTTATTGAAGAAAATCGATCAGTAAATAAAAAAGTTATTAATTATTAAATTTAAAAAAAATATATTCTCTTAATTTTTGTTGTTTGTACTTAAATAGAAATCTTGCGAAATGTTATCTCCATAATATATTTTTTCTGTTTATGCATTTTACTAATATATATTTCATACAAATATATTTAATGAGTTGAAATATGTATGATGGTCGAAAGATTATCACAGACAATCAATCTTCGTAGCAATATATGATGGTGCAGAGGCTAAAGTTTTGCCTTGCAATAATGATCGCGTGTTCGAATCCCACACAGGTTGGATTTTTTTTTTCATTTTTTTTTTCATATAATACCTATCACCGTCACTTCATTTGATTCAGTTTGTATAAGACTAGCAAGTTGACCACATTTGTCTGTTCCATGGCCTATGGCATACTGAGGAGAACATAATAAGTTCGAAACCGGTCTATGTCTGGTAAGGAACAGACAAATGATAGTTGGTTACTGATCACGATTTGAAGGTATAATCCAATGCAGGTCGGGGTATTTGCCCGCTGAGTAGTTGTTTCCTTCAAATCCTATTTCATAAACAGTGAGTACAGCCCACTAAGGTTAGAGGTCGCCGCTCTTGGTACTTGCAGAAAAGCAAGTCGTTATACGCCAGTGACATTTGTACGACGTATAGTAGCATCTGACCATATGAGAGTTTACCTCTCACCGTCACTTCATTTGATTCAGTTTGTATAAGACTAGCAAGTTGACCATTATCATTTGTCTGTTCCATGACCTATGGCATACTGAGGAGAACATAATAAGTTCGAAACCGGTCTATGTCTGGTTAGGAACAGACAAATGATAGTTGATTACTGATCACGATTTGAAGCTATAATCCAATGCAGGTCGGGGTATTTGCCCACTGAGTAGGTATTTCCTTCAAATCCTATTTCATAAACAGTGAGTATAGCCCACTAAGGCTAGAGGTCGCCGCTCTTGGTACTTGCAGAAAAGCAACTCGCTATACGCCAGTGACATTTATCCGACGTATAGTAGCATCTGACCATATGAGAGTTTACCTCTCACCGTCACTTCATTTGATTCAGTTTGTGTAAGACTAGCAAGTTGACCACTATCATTTATCTGTTCCATGACCTATGGCATACTGAGGAGAACATAATAAGTTCGAAACCGGTCTATGTCTGGTTAGGAACAGACAAATGATAGTTGGTTACTGTTCACGATTTGAAGGTATAATCCAATGCAGGTCGGGGTATTTGCCCGCTGAGTAGTTGTTTCATTCAAATCCTATTTCATAAACAGTGAGTACAGCCCACTAAGGCTAGAGGTCGCCGCTCTTGGTACTTGCAGAAAAGCAAGTCGCTATACGCCAGTGACATTTGTCCGACGTATAAATATATATTTCATAATAATATACCTAATGCGTTGAAATATGATCTTCGAGAGATATACCACGGACATTCAATTTCTGTAGTAATCTGTGGTGGCGCAGTGGCTAAAGTTTTGGCTTGCAATCCAAAGCTCGTGTGTTCAAATCCCAGGTTGGTTGCTTTTTTTTTCATATTTTTTTTTACAACAAAGTTGGTACTACAACATTTAGGATGTGCAAAAACTAACATTATTTACAAGAAAATTGCGAAGAGTATCCTATAGAATGTGTAACAATTATATAAAAAGCTCAGTAAATTAACGAAGAGTATGTTATTAGCTTGTTTCTTCTTGCACTAAATAACGTTTTTTTCTAATTTTCAGACTGGTGCCTAAAATAGTCATCATGCTAAAGCACAAATCTGAAAAAATAATTCTAAGCTATGTATGTGACTGATTAGGAATATTTTATTATAGCATTATAGCTCAATCTCCTTAATTTGATCTCGATATACAGCCGAAATATGTACCATAGTTCACAAAACACCCTGTACATATTATTCAATATTCGTTATTTATACCTACTACCTCTTGTGTCCATGTAGATCGATTATAAGCAAAAGTAATCAGTTCAGTTAATTCAGGATTAAAGCCTACCGTTCACAGTAAAGAACATTATAGTTGAAGCTAAAAATAATCCAGGATGAAGCGTGCTTAACGAATTTTAAACACCTCCGGCCATTAGTTAAATCATTTTGCTGTTAAGAATCAGTATGTTGAAAACGCCAGGAAGTAGACAAGCTTCTGGTCTTTCGTAGGGAATAAAAACGGTGAAATTTGCATACCTGGGAGACGTATTAGGATAATGTAGAATTAACTAATGCTTAAGACAATACAGAAACTTTAGTTAATATATCAGTAGTGTTTTTCTTCAATCTAAAGACGAATTTCACACAAATGTCGACAATGTCTTTAATCGGCCAGACATAAAACATAATCTTATTATCTGAGGAAGAAATTAATAATAATGATAATAATAATAATAATAGTTTTTATTCCTCCATTGCAAAAAAATATGAAAAAATAAAAGTATACAATAAAATCAATGTAGAAAACGTCGCAACAAAAATTAACAAACAGTTAACAGAAAAAAAAACAGACAATAAAATATATAAACAGATGAACATACAAGACATCTTATAGTTGGTCATATAAAACAAAAAAATTCATTTAGTAATAGTAATTTTTGTCTAGTAATATTTTTTTAAATTTATGTTTGAATATGTGTATACTTATGTTTGAATATGTGTATACTACCCAAAGACCTAACATCTTCATCTAATGAAATATAAAGCTTACACACTTGGTAAGAAAACCTTTCTGGCACATAGCAGTTCTATGAGAATAAGGCAGTAGAAAATTATTTGCTCTAGTGTCATGTAAATGGCTCACTTGATTTCTTAAAAAGATTGATTTATGTTTATGAACATATGAGTACACCTCAAGAATGTATAGACCAGCAACTACTGTCAAAATTTTTAAATTTTTAAAGGCGTCACGGCAACTCTGCAATTTAAATTTAATAAAATACGAATTGCATATTTCTGTAATAAAAATATCCTAGTCACATTACAACTATTGCCCCAGTTTACAATTCCGTACCTAAGAAGCGAATGAAAATTAGCAGAATAGAATAGAGGGCAGTTCTACAAAGCATGGTCGATTCATGATATTAGTGACTTACTAATCAAAAATTGGTCCAAGCTACAACCCGTATCCAATATTCGCTTAGATGAGTCTTACCGCACCTTGTTATAATAAAAAACTTGAGCTAAATTACGACAAAAATAAAATATTGGCTGTTTTTACTCCTAAAACTCAAGACCGTCACGCGTAACTCCATACAGATTGACACTTGTTTTGGCTGAAATTTTGTTACCAGAGAAATGGTTAGTGTCCATCTCTGCTATAATTATTACAAAATATCCAAAATTTGTTGGCAAGATACAACTTTCATGTTTTAAAGTCTAGGACTTAATATATAAACTATTAAAGTCGCGTAACTTGGTCGCGTTACTTGGTAACTGTTACGACCGTCACAGCGCTCACTATTAGTTAATAAGTTGTATGCTAGGACTACCAGCGACTCAGAAACACATCGAAATTTAGTTTCCATTGTGAAATCATGTGAGATACAATAACCAAGTGCTGTTTCCCCAAAACATTTTGAATTTCCAGTAATTTATATGGTAAGTCTAATATATGGCCCTGTGCTCTCTTTCATGACCGTCACGTTATGTATTTTAGCATTTATCAACTTATTAATATCCAAATACGTTTTTATTTTGAGCTATCCAGTACACTGTCTTCTCCTAACCTTACTTCAATAATAGCTTAGGGTGAATATAGTTCTTAGTCATTTTTGTCTAGCGGCCCTCACGACCGTCACACTCATGACCGTCACATGGTACAAATTTGAGTGTGATGGTCTTGAGACTCTAGTGACGGTTATGAGAAATTTCATTGGCATTACTCTCTTTCACTCTTGTAACTTTTGAATGGTTGAATGGATTTTTTTCAAATTTGGTGTAGTGATATGGGATAAAATTTCCAATTATATGATGTAAAAAATAACTTCTGACTTTCGGTTTCGAGGCAAATAACGTGAAAATCAAATTTTTTTAAATGGGACAACTTGTATATTTTTTCATTCTTGGTTTCTACTAGCCAAAATACATATGATCTGACGCTCAAATATTATTTTTATTTTCAAAAATTTGGCACAACCTCAGCCAGCAATTGCACGACCGTTTTACGAATCTCACAACCATCTCATGCCACTCACGACCGTCACGCGTAACTCACAGTACCTCATTCACAATGGTGTCATAAATATTATTTATCTCGTTAGGACCAGTGTCCTTTAAATTATGAACAAAGCTGGTTGTCGGTAACAAAATTTAGACACAAAAAGGTTATTTGAGTCAATACAGTTAACTGAATTTCGAAAGTATTAGGCTCAAATAAGAAAGAAACAGATACTTCCAGTTATATCACTTTTTATTTTATTCATGGGTATTATTACGACCAAAATTATCTCTAATATCTTGTAGGATATATTTTTCACTTCAAAGAATCAAGTTTTTCATAATCCATTTAGCATATTTATATTAATACACAGCACAAATATAAATGTGACGGTCGTGTGTTTTGTTATCCGTTTCACTAAGGAAAAACAGCTGTAACATTTTAGTCACGGAAAAAAGCTGGTGCCACAAGGCATACCTGAAAAGTAGACACTTTAACCATTTCAAAAATGTATGCCATCAATAGATTCTAACATTGTCAATGTGAAATCGACCATGCTTTGTAGAACTGCCCAAGAATTTCCTGGCTACAATGCTTTAACATGAATTTTAGAGCATAAGAACTTGTTCTTAGCTTTATACATAATTTTTCGATATGTTGAGTCCATTGTAAGTGTTTATCGAAATTAACACCTAAGAGTATACTAGCAACAAAGGTTTTTATTTCCCAGTCAGTACCATTAAAAAGTGTTAGGCTTTCGGAATTACTATTCAATGAAAATTGTATTGAAACTGTCTTTGTTTCATTTAGAATTAGGTTATTATTTTGAGACCAATGTATTATTTTTTGATAAACTCTTTCAGTGGTTTCTTTTTTTTTCAATTAGATTGTTGCCGGTAACTAGAATGTTTGTATTATCAACATAACAGATCACATGAACATTTGGTATTTTTTGCAGATGATTAACCACCTCATTAGCAAATATTATATATAAAAGTGGTTCCAAAATTGACCCCTGTGGTACTTCTTGCTTAATATCACAAATATTACTTTCAACTCCACCGACCAATTTTACAATTTGTGTCCTGTTGTCTAAATAGAAGGAAAATATTTGTAAAACATTTCCTCGAATACCGTATCGTGCTAGTTTGGCCTTAAACAGCTGATGGTCTACCAAATCGAAAGCTCGTGAGAAACCTACGAAAAGACCCACAACTGATTTCTTGTTGTCTAAAGCTTTAATGATTCTGTGACGAAAATCACAAAACGCAGACTCCGTGCTTTTGTTTGTATTGAAACCATATTGAGCAGGAGACAGTAACATATTCTGATGTAAAAAATCTGATAATTGCTTCTTGAGATGAAGTTCTAAAATTTTAGAGAAACTACATAGTAGACTAATGGCTCTATAATTATTATAGTCATTTGGATCTCCCTTCTTGTATAATGGAGAGACTATGGCTCTTTTGAACTTGCTGGGAAATGTACCTTATAGCGACTATAGCGACTCACTCACTGGAAATAGAGAAGTTCCTTTGGAGTTGAGCAGAAACAAAAGAAAAAACAATCAATAACAAAAATAATAACAATATACTTTGAAATACACAAAAATCATATAAAATAAAAGATGTATTAAAGAAAACAAATATACGTATATTTACATTTTACAAATTTTAATTTTATTTATAGCATTAACGCTATAAATTTGGTGACCCCGACGTGATAATTATATGCCCGACGAGATCAATATATGTCCGACGTGATCATATGACCTTCATGATGAGATCTAAGTTATCTGATTAATTGAAGAAGAGACAAAATTATTTCTACTCCCGAAGATAGAAGAATATTTCAGATATAATTACCCGAAGATCAACACATTCCTGATTTAGAACCACTTTTATTAATAATTTCCAGAAGAGATTCAATATAAATTGATCCAGATGATGCTTATCGTTTAATGAAGAGAAGAATTTTCCTGATAAATTTTGAATAGATGTTCCAATTTTGAATAGATGTTCCTCTAATTTATGGTAATTTCCTATTTCCCAATTGAAGTTGAACATTACAAGTACTGTCATCTGCTGGTGAGTGAGTTAAAGTAAATTTCCCTTTTTATCTGAGAAATAGTCAATCAACCAATCACAATCAATTAATTATGCCAACACAAACTTCAGCCGAGGATTTTCCTCAAACCCACTATGTCACGTCTGTCAAGCTACCCCCGTTTTGGAAATCAAAACCTGAAATTTGGTTTACCCAAATCGAATCACAGTTTTCTGTTGCAAAAATTGTCAATGACAAGAAAAAGTATGATCAGGTTATAGATAATTTGCCATTAGATGTGATAGATAATATATACGATATAATATCTAATCCCCCGGAAACAGATCTGTATATCAATTTAAAGAAAATTTGAATTTCACGTTTATCATCGAGTGAGGAAAAACGACTCAATGATTTGTTATCAGGTTCCCAAATGAGTGATCTGAAGCCGTCAGATTTCTATAGATCCATGCTGAATATGGTTGGAGGTTTCAGCATGGTTAGTCAAGATTTATTGATAAAATTATGGAAAAGACGTTTGCCTCAAACTGTATATATCGCTATTACAGCTTCCGGGAAAACAGACACAAAAGAGGTTCTCGATATTGCAGATCGGATATGGGAGTCATGTCAAAATTCGATGGTTGCATCGTACTCCAAAAATCCTCTTGACTCTGAATCAACCCCGTTATCAGATAAAACTACCACTATCCAAAATTTTTCAATCACTTTCCATGATTCAATTAATCAAGTCTTACAAAGACAAGCAATTTTTAATTCTCGATTAAACTCCTTAGAATCTAAATTACCTGATCAATCTTTCGAGCCTCCACCTTCTACTTCTTTCTGTAGTAATTGTAGGAGTAGAAACATTTCACAAACTCGTATTTCTAATCGCAATCGTTCACCCAGCCGTAATAATTTTCCCAAGAAGTTTGATCGTACAGACAATACTATTTGTTACTACCATCAACTTTATGGTGCCAATGCCTATCGTTGTGGAGGTGAATGGTGCAAATTTAGTAAGAGTTGTAAAAAATCTGATAATCCTCAAAGATGACTGAAGGTTGATAAATTTATGACGTCTTGATTTTGACCGTTCTGGCAGCAAACGTCGACTTTTTATTTATGATAGATCTAACAACCTGAACTTCCTAATCGACACTGGCGCCGATTTATCTGTGGTGCCACGTAGTTTTCACAGATTTTAAAAATAATTTTGATACGATATTAACCGCGGCTAACGGTTCAACCATTTTTACATACGGTAAGAAATTGTTAAAAGTAAATCTAAACTTAAGCAAATTGTTTCCTTTCGTTTTCAATATTGCAGACATTGACATTCCAATCATCGGAGCAGATTTCTTGTCTCATTTCGGTTTAGTTCGGTAAGAAATTGTTAAAAGTCAATCTAAACTTACGCAGATTGTTTCCTTTCGTTTTCGATATTGCAGACATTGACATCCAATCGTCGGAGCAGATTTCTTGTCTCATTTCGGTTTAGTTGTCGATCTTAAAGGAGCTCGAATAATTGATAACAAGACTAATTTGTCAATTAATTGTTTTATTAAAAATAGTTCTTCAGACAATTTTAGATTAGACACACTTAAATTATTTCCTTCAACAGATAAATACAACAAATTACTTTTACAATTTCCTAATTTAATTAGTTCACCAGATTACAATTTACCTATTAAACAATCTGTTGTACATCATATAGTTACTGAAGGTCATTTACCTTTTTCACGACCTCTGAACTAAAATACCATTTCTAACAATAAACTATTAAAAGAACATAAACAGTGGAAATAGATTTCGATAGGAATTCTTTAGCTGCAGTGGTTTTATGGTTTTAGTTTCACCCAGTTATCTGGACCTTATTACCGAATATTTTATTGAAGTCGGTGTAGAAATAAATATGAATAAGTAACAAAACCAAATGGATTTTTATCCAGTTCCTTATCAATGTTGGAAAATAAGGTCAATCGGTGATATATTGAAATTGTATTTTCATATTTTTCAAAATGATTCGTTAAAAAAATTGTAGCTTTTACATCTTCAGATTGGTGTCCACAAGCAATAGCAAATAGTACGATCATTTTAATATTATGTAGATACTTTTCTGACAAAACTTTGATTTTTACGCAATTTATTATATTTAATAATGTAATTATTGTAGTAGATTATTTGAAAAATAACATGCGAAATTATTAATTTCGAAATAATTTTTAATTTTCAAGTAACGTTTTTAACTAACTGTTTTTGTACCATTTATTTAAATTACTTATTTTTTACTTTCATACTAGTTGATTGTAATTTCATACAATCGATATGAGTATATGTTCCCCAACAAAATATATTCTCTTTTTTTATGTCGACTCATTAAAATACGTAAATTGTTACAAGCCTGTCGTGGTGTCGTGTTTGTTTTGTACACAATAAAAATTGCGAACGGACATTTCAGTTCTTTCATGTTATCATTACCTAGTGAATTTTCAATATTTTAATTACGTTGATTGATATTTTTATTTAAAAATATACGAAACCATGTTCTAGTAAATATTCAGTTTCGTTTAAAAAACACTTAATAAATAGGATGGAAAATAAACATAAAGCAGTCGTACTAAAAATGTAGTAAGAATGACAATTGGTGTTGTTTAAAACCTAAAATGAAATAGCCTAAAAAATATACGTACATGTTAGATACTAAAAACTGAAATTGAAGATGATATGCCACCAAAGAAACTATAATAAAAGTCTAATGTGAGTAAATAATTGTTAAAGTCCTGGTATTATTGAAGACTACTTAGTTGGGCTACTGTAATTAAGTCAAATTCATATCGTGAATCTTGCCATTATCTGTCTTGCTTATGTGAACTTATATACGGTTCTAATTCAATACAGTCGACCAGATAACACTGGCGTGCAATTAAATATTTTTGAGCAATTTTGAAATGTTCTCTTTTTAAATTTTTTGTCATATTGTATTTATATGGATTCATTGTACATCCTTTTTCGCATAAGATTGAATTACCCTGTATAGCTAGAATAATTACAATTTGCGTGCACGTCATCAATGAGCGATATTAATAATGATAACAAAATAGTGCATGGCCAGAAATTAGACCGCTATTTTACTTTGAATTTTGACGTGTTCAAAATAAACCTGATATCCAAATTGCTTGATTTCGTCTCAATTTTTCTTAAATCATGAATAATTTTGTTTTTTCGTAATTTTTCGGGATTTCAAAAAAATTGTGGCGAAATCTAGTACTTAATTTGGATATCAGATCCGTTTTTACAACATCAAAATACATAGAAAAATAATGGTCTGATTTTTGGTATTGAGTATTTTTGTTTGTTTGATAGCAGTTTTAGTCAATATATCGATTCTACTCGGAATTAATTATTGTGAAGCTGTGAAGCTGAAATTTGCAGGATTGTAGTTTTGGTCCAGAACAACACGTACCAAAAAGTCCCCTACCTTCCCCCATCGGCTTCCCTGTTTTTGTGCAGCAACAAGGGCCTAAGTCGCAGAAATTGCAGAGCTGGCTATAAAGTGCAGCAAAAAGGTTGTTACTGGTTAGATTTGGATCGAAATGATCATAAAAGCTTCAGAGAAACATATCCGTTCGTATTTTAGATGTTCCATGCATATTTTGTTCATAATTTTCCGTTCTAGTGCTTTCAAAATTTCAAAAATTGAAAAAATTCCGAATTGGCGCCATTGCGGATAAATGAAAACTCGGAGGGGCTCTTCATACTTTGAGCTATCTTCTCTGTAGAGTCACCTGTTAAAGAGCTACGCCACACAGAGTGTCGTCGCGCGGCGATACTCGGACACTTAAGTGCGTTCATTGTTGCATCGATTACGTCTAGTCTAAACATCAAGCAGGCGCACGGCGAGCTATGCCCTCTTAGTTCAGTAGCTGTAACAGTCCTCGGAGTATATGCATCGGTTCATTTGGTGAGGGAAAATTGAGTGATCGAGTTAAGTCATGTTGGACACAGGTGTGCTTTTTGTAAGTTGTCTCTTGAAGATTGAAATGTTGTGGTGGTTCAAGGTGGACTATCAACTTTTCTTCGGGCTAATGTGGAAACAGGAGACACTGAAAATGAGGAGTTGTTTAAAGATCTTGTGAAAAAAAGTTCTGAGTAGCAGTGAGCAGGAAAGTTTGGACCAGCTACGAGCAGTCCGATACAACCAGAGCGTGGCGAGACAGTCGGCAAGAGCCTTCTTTGATTTATCAAGCCCCCTTCCAACAAGTGCCGCCTGTGAATATCATTCGTTCCGCGCATACTTCCAGGTGAGGGCGTTACGGAGAATAGTGTGAGGATTTAATCTCTCGAAAAGCTTGCAGCACTCAATTAATGTGTACGTGCTTTTTTGCAGGTCTAGCAATGGCTAGACGTCAACTTCAACCCGGAGGACTGGGGGTAGAAATCAGGACTCCAGGGCCTGGTTCCGATTCCTGCCGCAAGGCAGCCAGCTCCTAATAGCCTGCTACGGCTAATTTCCTGTGCCTGCAAGGCAAATTGCGGTGCCCGGTGCGAGTGTAGAAACTGCAGCATCACGTGCAGAAGCTGTAGAGGATCCAGCTGCACAAACAGGCAGTAGATCAATAATGTCAATTGTCTTGCCGAATGTAGTAGTTTGTGCAACGAGAGTGGATATGATATCCATATCGCACGATAAAGAAGTTTGAGTACGACGCCGCGCCGTAGGCGGAGTGCTTCAAATCTTTTGAGTGCGATATGGATAATCCACTCGAGTTGTACAGTATACTTTTTCTACGATCAGCTTAAAAAAACTACAAACTTTGTTAAACATTAATATATTACACAAATACACACTGACAGTACACACTGACAGTTACTTTGACAGCTTACGCACTAATTTGATTTTAAAACGAATAGTTGTCTATGTACTTAATATACGAACTGTGATTGGTCAGTTTCATTTCATATCCATTCTAGAACTGATATGAAATATATCCGTTCAGTTAACTGGAATTGCCTACTTATCCATTCTACAGACTGTACAGAAAACAGCAAATTTACATAAGGGAGTAGAAAAAAGTAATTTTTGAGTCTGATAAGTACAATTTCATTCAATAAATCTTATAAAACATCAATAATATATAAACAGAAATTCGCAACAAGTTCGATCAGCGCAGCCAGGGTCGATCCACCGGGGTACGACGGGCGCGGCCGTCTCGCGGCGACACTCGGAGTGGCGTAGCTCTGTAACGGGTGACGCTACAAAGAAGGTAGACATGTCAATGGAAAGACCAAAATATGAATAGAAATGTTTAATCGAGTACGTTTTCGCCTCCGAGTTCTCATTTATCCGCAATGGCGCCATTTAAGGATTTTTTCAATTTTTGAAATTTTCGCAGCCGAAGAACGGAAAAAAAACATGCATGGAATATCTAAAATACGAAAGGATATGCTTCTCCGAAGCTTTTATGATCATTTCGACCCAAATTAGATCAGTAACCTTTCTGCTGCACTTTATAGCCAGCTCTGCAATTTCTGCGATTTTCATTGTTGCTCCGCAAAAACAAGCCGACGGGGGAGAGTAGGAGATTTTTTGGTACGTATTGTCCTGGACCGAAGCTACAATCCTGCAAATTATCAGCTTTACAATAATTAATTCTGGGTCAAAAACTAAAATTTCTGGGCTATGTGTGGCTGTGTCATGATTTTACCAATTTTTATTTTACAAAGTGACAATGAATTCTTTTTATTATTGTATTTCTTATGATGAACTCTTCACGGGAACAAATTTTTGGATTTAATCGATATTATTTGTAATTTATAAATATTTTATTTTATTATCTAATTTATAATTTCAACTTCTTTGATCAACAACAATTACTCAGACTATTCAGTCCAATTAAGAGCACCAGGCTAAAAGCAAATGTCTGATACTTTGTAATTGAGAATACAAAGAACCGTCGAGGATTTTGGCAGGTATGGCATTAAAACTGAAGGTACAGGCTGCTAACGCTAAAGGCATAAGACTTTCCACATTATACGACATTTTAGGAGTAATAAATTCAGTAAGAAAGTCTGTAGAGAAGCATTGTATATTCGGTCGTTTCTTAGAGCAGATTTATTGACTGTACGCGACGCACAGCTATATAGGCGTTAATATAAAATAATAATAATGCGCAAAGCTCTGCCGAGTCGTTCTTTGAAAGTAAAATTTGAATTTGTCTTTATAGTCCAGTAACTAGAGATTTTAACTTCGGAATAATGTCATTAAATTAGATTTCGTTCATTTTTGGCAAGTTAATAGTAAATGCATCAAGTAACAATTTCTATATTATGAGGGGCTTGCTAATTTATAGGGGGTGAATGCCACCTCTTCTCAGGGGGTGGTACCTAAAACAAAGCAAAAATATGGGAGCTGAAAGATAATAAAATTTTGAGGAGCAAATGTTCTATGCAACTTTTCATATAAATTGAAATTTGGAAATTTAGCATGAAAATGGAGGTCTTTAAAAACGATTTCCGTCAATTAACTCGAATAGTATCACATTGAGTGAAAACATGCTAGAGATAAATAAGAAAGCTACCAAATTGAGAATGAATTTCGTTTCTTCTAATTTCTGTAGAATTAATAGTTTAGGAGATGTGGTAGTATAAAGATGGCGTCTGAACGTTTATAAGACGAAGTATTTAGTTTATATGTTAAATATCTCAGAGACTATGACCCTTAAGCCAACAATGTAAAATCCAAAATAAATAAAAATCCACCAAAATAAAATACTATTAGTTAGGCTTTTAAATGATTTTTTGATTAACTCTATAGCATGAAAACAAAGAAGTTATGACAGAAGCAATGTGCTTCTTCACATTTTCTTAATAAAATCGTCAAATTTTTTCGTAAGTCTACAACACTCGTTTCAGAAAAAAAATCATTTTAAACTATTTACTGATTTTCCAGAAAAAGTAAAATTTTTGGTTCTTTGCAAATGTCTCAATAAATAATAGTTTCGGTGAAAAAAATGTAGATATCAAAAATAAAGCTCATAAACTGAGAATGAATTTGTTTTATTTTGATATTTATATGGGATTAATAGTTTCGAAGATATTTAAGTTCAAAGATGGCATTCGAATGTTTCTAGGATAAATTCGAAACGCAAACATTAAGCTGATATCACCAAGGAGTTGATAAGAAAAGTTCCGGCGAGGCTGTGCGCCTAACAAGTAACCACGACAGATGGCGGGATGCTGTCAGTTGGGTCATTTAGCAAATAGAGACCAAATAGAATAATTAATAGATCATAGGACGTCTGCCAAGGCGTTTTGAATAAGAAGAAGATGCGAAGCGTGCGCCGATCGGGGATTAACCCCCTAGTCTGTTAGCTTATTCCTCTAAAACCGTTACGCCTATCAGAAATATCTATAGTACCTTATTTGAAGCAAATTTTATATAGAATTTTATCAATGAGTATAACATTTTCTGTGGGACCAACTATTTCGCAGGAAAATGGGAAAAACCGCGGCAGAGCGCATTTGGTTGGTTTTTAAAGGTGAAGCTCACTGTTTTGTCTGGGTAGCCCTATGGAGCGCATAATCCCTAAAGAGCAACAGATTATAATTTATTTCCGCTATATTTCCTAATATCAATGGACTATATTAACAACATTCGGAAAGAACGATCAACGGTAGGAGCCATTAGACTACTAAAGGAGACCGCGGAGGAAGCCCTAGATGTCAAAAACGCGTTTAACATGGTGGAATGGGAGATGATTGTCAGGAAGATGCAGAAATTGAGGGTAGTTCCGTACCGTGTCAGGGTGATTCGAGTCAGAGGGAGAGATAATCTGGAAAAGCATCACGTGTGGGGTTCTACAAGTGACTGTACTCGGTCCTATCTTGTGGAACGTGATGTTTGACGATGTCTTTCCATTGCCTTGGAAGGAGGGTATGAAGGTCATCCGGTATTCCGACGACTTGGCCGTAACGGTGACTGGAAGGTGGACTGTCCAAATCATGAAAACAGCCAACGAGGCCATCAGAACGTTTAAGAGATGGCAAGAAAGAATGCAGCTTGAGCTAGCTGCCGGGAAAACGGAGCTCCTGGTTATCACCAGGAAAAGAAATCTTCCACCCATGAAAGTTAAGGTGGGCCAAGTGGAGATATCCCCAGGAAACCACCTGAAATACCTAGGGTGTTTGGCTGGACTCCAAGCTGAACTTCGGTGTCCATGAAACAAAGACGGTCGAGAAGGCGGGAAAGCCACAGCTATTGGGAGGCTTATGGCCAATACGCACTGACTGAGAGCGAGCAAGAGGAGACTGCCATGGAGCGTAGTGCAGTCTATACTCTTGTATGCAGCTCCGGTCTGGGAAAGTGCGATGAAGGTGGATAGGACGAGGGGTAGGATGGCTAGGATCCAGCGATGTGCCGCACTAAAGATATGCAGTGCACATAAAACGATTTCGTACGAGGCGGCGCGGCGTTGGTAGTGACGGGGATCCCCCTTTGGATCTGATGGCCAAAGAACGGCTGGAAATCTTTGAAGAAGCCGGGAGGGCAGAGGCCAGAGACAGGCTGTTTGAAAATGGCAGAGGCGGTGGGACACTGCAGATAAGGCAAGGTGGACGAGACGCCTCATCCCGAACATCAGAGCGTGTACGGAACGGGGGCATGGTGAGGTAGGCTATTACTTCACTCAAACCCTGAGCGGACATGGGTGCTTCATGGAGTAATTATATGATATTGGCAAGACTCACAGCAGAGAGTGTGCATACTGTGATGTGAAGCACACCGTGTTCGCATGCAACAGATGGAGGGTAGAGATACGAGACGCTGGGGCGTCGGAAGATATGGTAGAAAAGATGCTAGAAACGGAGGAGAACTAGAGAAGGGCGGAGGAGGGAATAACCCGCATTTTCAAAAAGAAGGAAGAGGAGGAAAGAGGGTTTGAACGTATGGAGAAACGCCAATTAACACCGACAAACCTAAATGACCTCTGTTTGGTGCTGTTTAGCTGGTGGTTCCAGGTAAGTTTTGAATCTAGTACTACCCGAAGACATTCTACCTTTCCTAATAGCTTTATTTGTTCCGTTCTAAGTTTTTATGGTCCAGGCCCCTCCATTTTCTTTCTTCTGGTAAATGCTGCATAGCCCAGAGACCCTCGTCCCTCTCTAGTAACGTTAATAATTAATAGTTCATCATTTTCATAAGATTGCGACCGACTGAAACAACATGCAAAAAAATATCGTATATAATTTTTCTACTATTTTTGGAAAAGTGGATAAAAATGACATATACATATAGTTCTCAATCCAATGAAATTCGTATTCGTTTATATAATGTTTAATTTCCTACTCTTAAATGGTCCGGAATTTAATATGGAAATAATTTTTAAATACTGTGATAATTTTCGCTCTAAATAAAGTAAAGAACTTATCACGATTCCTTAAGTATTATATATTTATACCATTGCATTGACATGAAATATTTCAGATACTTATCCAAATTAAAATTCTTAATCCCTTGAAACACGAACATTTTGTCAAAGAATAAAGTCATCAACGGAGTTATTAAGAAAGGGAAATTTTATCCGCAACGAAATACAAAATTCTTATGACTGAAACACTCTATCCTCTTATATAACTTAGGGCTTCATTTGTAAATGAGATGACGATGGATGTAAAATCTAAAGAAATACCATAAAAGTGTCGTTTTACTTATTAAGCACTTGAGACTATCTGTCTTAAAGCAGAATAGCAGATAAAAGGTTTATATTTACACTTTTACAAATGGTTCATTCTTCGCCTTTATATGAATATTTATGATTAAAGGCGACCCCTATTATTCATATCCAATACAAATAGCGTGTTTAGGAAACTTGAAATCCGAGTATTTTTTATGGGTGTTTACTTAATCTAGGCATGTCTGCTTTCAAAGTTATAAATTGTAAATACCTGGGGTGATAAAACACTGGGATTTACTGTTTTATTCATGGTGTGTGGCCAGGTACACTTACGATCTATATCACAAAGGACGTATTAAATTATTTGTTACTGGATTCTTGATGTAATCTAAGATAATCTTTGTTTTAAACAGGGGAAGTAATAGGGAGGTTAGGAGCGTGGAGGGACCCGTTTTATAGAATTTTAATAATATCCGCTTTGAAAATAGTTATACTGCTGTATTGGTGTGAAAACTCATTCTCATAAGAAAGTAGGCGGAGTTCTCTTGAAAACCAAAATAGCGAGTTCTCTAACGCGCTCGCATCGCGACTTAAATTGGAGAACTTGAGAGTATAAGTATAAACTCACATTTTGACGAACTGTCATTTAGTTTGTGGCTTAGTACTTGTTTGAGAAACACGTGAAGAATCTGGACAGGAGCCTGGTGTTTAGGTGAAATAAAGACTATCTATCTATGCAGCACATCACGGCGCCGCGTAGATGGATAGTCTTTATTTCACCACTATATGTACATACATGAACATTTGCAACAAGTCAGGGTAAAAGCTGGTGAACAGCAAATTATAATATTTACAAGTTTATAAAACACAAAAACATATATATGTAAATATAACATTTCAATAAAAATAATCAATTTATAAATACACAAAAACATATAGTTGTATATAACATTTCACATTGATATACACAGAAGATATGAATAAGTATGAAATGCAATATGTAGAGTATCAGAGCATTCTGTAAATATGAGCATTTAAATAGTCGAGTGTGGATTAGCACCATAGGGTGTCTTAAAAAATTCGTCAACCGAGTAAAAACAATACTTTAGAATGAAATTTTTTATATTCTTTTTAAAGGATAGTAAGTTCAGTTGCTTTATATGACATGGCAAATGATTATACAAATTTAGGTTGGGGGAATTTTTAGCGCTTAGAGTTAACCTGTAGCGAGGTACTCTAAGAAGTCCAGCAGCACGTGTGTTGTGCTGATGGTAATCAGACTGGACAGAGAGACTGGACGCACTCCTGTGAATCTCTACAAGATTATAATAAATAAATAGTGAAGGGAGGGGCATAATGATCAGTTTAATGAAAATAGGTTGACAGTGTTCCGTAAACTTAGCACTAACAAGTATTCTTATAGCTTTCTTTTGTTGTCGGAAAACTTTTAATACGTGGGAGGAGTTACCCCATAAGACCACTGCGTAGGAAAGTCTAGAGTGGAAAAGGGAAAAGTAAGTGTTTTTTAAGATGTCGAATTCGAGAATGCCTTTTAATTTACTGAGGAGAAAGATCGTGCTTGAGAGCTTTCTATTTAACTGATCAATATTTTACCCAGCTAAGGTTATCATCTAGATATATACCTAGGAGTTTAACGTGCTCACCTTTGGATACATTTTTATTGGTTGATATTATAAATCTCTGAGTTCTTTCTTGATTGAGTGTTAGTTTATTCAAGGTGAACCAGTTTTTTGCCTGGAGTTCTATGTCGGACCTAAGTTGGATCAGGTTAGCAATGTTGCGGTCAGAGCACAAGAGAGTGGTATCGTCAGCAAACAAAGTTGATTTGCTAGGCAACATAAATTGTGGAAAGTCATTAATGTAGATCAGAAATAACAGTGGCCCCAGGACAGAGCCCTGGGGTACACCATGATTAATATCTGGAGTATCTGACATGTTATTTCCTATGACTACACATTGCTGACGCTTTTGCAAATAAGAATTAAAAGAGGTAGAGGTAACCCTCTAACTCCATATAACTGCATTTTATCGACTAGTTTATCGTGAGAGGCACAATCAAAGGCCTTGGAAAGATCACACAGAGTGATAGTCGTATGATGCCCTTCCTCAAGACCCTCGACTATGTCACTCACGATCTTTACGACGGCCTGCGTGGTTGAGCGTCCAGAGCATAGTGGGTGAAAAAAAAAACACCGTTCAAAAATCGCTGTAGACCTCAGAATTTATTGTATCGTCTTATTTTTGTTAATGTTCGATATTAATCTATCCAGATTTTCGATTTTTGTCCCTGATTTTTTAAAATTATTGATGAAAATTAAAAATTTAAAAAATCAGGGACAAAAATCGAAAATTTGGCTCAAGAGATTGATGAATAATTTAAAAACGAACATTAAAAAAAAAATAAGATGATCCAATCAATTCTGAGGTCTACAGCGTTTTTTAAACGGCATTATTTTTCCACCGCACTGTGTGCCACGCCGGTGTGGTGCGGCACATCTGCGACGACTCTATTTAACAAACGCAGTTGCAGAAACTAAAGTCCACTTAATTCGCCATATTTTAAATGTAATAACAATCAAGAAGAACAAACGTCAAACTATAGGTGTTATAGTGCATAGACTGGTCCAAAACTACTGGGAAGTTTTCACTGTAAAGAGTTCTTAGGCATGTTTCAACCAATCACATTACGAGTAAAGACAGAGAGAGGGACAGCAGTACTAAATTTGCCGATATTATAAATAAAAATGAAATATTGTTCTCGTACCACTATCTAAAAACGCTACATAAGAACATGCCTAACTATGTGTTCCAATGAATTTTTAACGAATTGTTATATTAAAGTCTTTAATATAGAACAAAAACTTAGTGTCTCTTGATATATATTTAGCTATTTAATCCTTATCTTTAATTTAAGAAATTCAATAATTAAGTCAAGGTTTGCTTGTTTAAGTAGAGAGAACTTTAATTACAACGAATTATAATGTATAGTACATAGTTTTGATACTCCGAATTACAACCGTGTTGTTAATATGTGATGGATTATCGTATGTGCACATTTTAAAACTTTGCATTGATAGGATATATACCGCGCATAACCTTCGACCATGTACTGAAATTTAGGACTAAATGTTGGTATTTCCGGAAACATCGTATCAGATCACCACATGATCACTGTGATTACAAAATAGTGTTATTACACCCCCTGAGTGAGCTCTTCTCGTATGGCAAATACCCACTTTCTCTAAAATTATAGAACAGTCGTCCTATAGGTATGAAGTCATTGATATTAGAACAAAATTTAATAAGACGTGTTCATTATTTTTTTGATTTTACTAAGTATTATAGGAGTGTGTTATTATTGCTATCGATACGGTATTTTAATTTTTGTTTTTTTGTTCTTAGGGCGTACGCAAATGAGCGGTGTACCGATGATGGCGTAACATTCGCTGTTCAACCACTTTTAATGTTTGATGTTTGCGCACTGAAGATTATTTCACCAAAGGCATAGTGGAGTAAAAGTAAAGCTAAACAGAGAAATGAAGGAAATGTCTGGGGAAGGATATTTTTTACTGGAGCCTGAAGTACACATATAAAGGAGTATGCCTGTAATTTTAGGACAATATATAGCTTTAAAGAATATTATTTAGGTATTATGCAAATCACAACTTACACACTTTTTATTATGAAAATACCTACTTTCTGTATATTGTTGCCCTAATCTGGGCACGCTAATATACTAGTCAGGTAAATATTTTAAAACACTCATTATTGGAGAATCAATCAAAACAACTACTCTTCTAGCTAATACTGACGAAGTATTGAATTACATGATAGGATTCTTAGCATTTTAAAGGAAAAAATATATTGAAAATACTTAAATCATTTATTCAAATTTAATCATTCACACTTTTTTATTTAATATGAAATTATCTACTTTCTGTATATTGGTGCCTCAATCGGGTCACGCTAATATACTACTTAGGAAAACAATTTAAAACACTCATTATTGGAAAACTAATCAAAACAACTACTCTTCTAGCTAATACTGACGAAGTATTGAATTACATGATAGGATTTCTGGCATTTTAAGGCAAAATTTTTCCAATAATGAGTGTTTTAAATTGTTTTCCTAAGTAGTATATTAGCGTGACCCGATTGAGGCACCAATATACAGAAAGTAGATAATTTCATATTAAATAAAAAAGTGTGAATGATTAAATTTGAATAAATGATTTAAGTATTTTCAATATATTTTTTTCCTTTAAAATGCTAAGAATCCTATCATGTAATTCAATACTTCGTCAGTATTAGCTAGAAGAGTAGTTGTTTTGATTGATTCTCCAATAATGAGTGTTTTAAAATATTTACCTGACTAGTATATTAGCGTGCCCAGATTAGGGCAACAATATACAGAAAGTAGGTATTTTCATAATAAAAAGTGTGTAAGTTGTGATTTGCATAATACCTAAATAATATTCTTTAATCATGATAAAAGCAAATAAATAAAAAATAATTAATTGTAAAAATAAATCAAGAATAGGCTTGTAAATAATGAATGAATGTTTCTATACTCTACTGATGAGAACTAACGAGTTCGAAAAAACTTGTACAACTTTTCTAGAGTTGAAATAGAATGTATGTTTCAATAATTGTTGTGAATGACTGAATTTCAATAAATAATTTAAGCAATCTCAATATATTTTTTTGCCTTAAAATGCCAGAAATCCTATCATGTAATTCAATCCTTCGTCAGTATTAGCTAGAAGAGTAGTTGTTTTGATTAGTTTTCCAATAATGAGTGTTTTAAATTGTTTTCCTAAGTAGTATATTAGCGTGACCCGATTGAGGCACCAATATACAGAAAGTAGATAATTTCATATTAAATAAAAAAGTGTGAATGATTAAATTTGAATAAATGATTTAAGTATTTTCAATATATTTTTTTCCTTTAAAATGCTAAGAATCCTATCATGTAATTCAATACTTCGTCAGTATTAGCTAGAAGAGTAGTTGTTTTGATTGATTCTCCAATAATGAGTGTTTTAAAATATTTACCTGACTAGTATATTAGCGTGCCCAGATTAGGGCAACAATATACAGAAAGTAGGTATTTTCATAATAAAAAGTGTGTAAGTTGTGATTTGCATAATACCTAAATAATATTCTTTAATCATGATAAAAGCAAATAAATAAAAAATAATTAATTGTAAAAATAAATCAAGAATAGGCTTGTAAATAATGAATTAATGTTTCTATACTCTACTGATGAGAACTAACGAGTTCGAAAAAACTTGTACAACTTTTCTAGAGTTGAAATAGAATGTATGTTTCAATAATTGTTGTGAATGACTGAATTTCAATAAATAATTTAAGCAATTTCAATATATTTTTTTGCCTTAAAATGCCAGAAATCCTATCATGTAATTCAATACTTCGTCAGTATTAGCTAGAAGAGTAGTTGTTTTGATTAGTTTTCCAATAATGAGTGTTTTAAATTGTTTTCCTAAGTAGTATATTAGCGTGACCCGATTGAGGCACCAATATACAGAAAGTAGATAATTTCATATTAAATAAAAAAGTGTGAATGATTCAATTTGAATAAATGATTTAAGTATTTTCAATATATTTTTTTCCTTTAAAATGCTAAGAATCCTATCATGTAATTCAATACTTCGTCAGTATTAGCTAGAAGAGTAGTTGTTTTGATTGATTCTCCAATAATGAGTGTTTTAAAATATTTACCTGACTAGTATATTAGCGTGCCCAGATTAGGGCAACAATATACAGAAAGTAGGTATTTTCATAATAAAAAGTGTGTAAGTTGTGATTTGCATAATACCTAAATAATATTCTTTAATCATGATAAAAGCAAATAAATAAAAAATAATTAATTGTAAAAATATATAGCTTTCTTAAACAATTTAATATAGTTTCAATAATAATGTATCAATTTAGGTACAATTTTGGAAAAATACGCCGTTTTTGTAAATTCTAACAACCACAGAAAGTTTCAAGTCAAGATATTTGTTTCAACGGCCAAAAAACTGTTTAGAATAGGATCAATTAGTCAAATTTCACATTTCACTTTTTAATATGTTTATGCGAAGTAATCGTCGAATAATTAAAACACTGCAAATTCGAGGTCAATCCGATAAGTAGTCTCAGAAATATAGTGCTTTAAACATAATAGAGGTGCTCAAAGTGCTGACGTCATTGAATCCGAATGTCTCGGAGTTGCATTTACGGTGTTAGAACCAGACTATCTTAAATTTTAACCTTCAGACACCCACTGAGGCTAAAAGGGCTACTACAATACAGAGAGAGATTTACCATATGCAAGTTTCTTAGGAACTTTAACACTAAACTTTTTACTTCTTCCGTATCTGAGACAGGCCATATGTTCTTTGAATCTAGTTACAATTTTTCGCTTCGTTTATCCAACATACTTCAAATTACAATAATTACCGCTGACTTACTATAATCGTTCGTTTAATTCAATTTCATACGTTATAAGTTGCATAATTTATTTGGATGGCTAACCATATTAAATTCTTAAAAGTCTTACTTAGACTATTGGTAAATCGAGGCTTACATGGGACTGATTTTAATTTTTGTTTGTTCGATATCAAAGATACATCAGTTCCGAAGAAGTTCCTTAAATCTACGTTTCCTAATTATTTTATCAAATAAATTTACTGTGTATTCATTGCTTTTGGCTATATTCTTAATTACAGCTTTCTCCTTTGCAAATCTCTATGCATTAAATCACGCAGTAACAGCGTGTTTAAGTTAAGCAGAAATCATCTGTGTGGCTTAGACAATATAACAGAATAAAATGAATACATGTCTGTAATTATTACATTAATTTTGTTTACTTAGAAAAGGTTAACTCTATAATTAATTATCACAAGTTTTATATGTGCTATTTTTCCGTTGTATGCTCATCTTGTTATTTAGTTTTAATCATTTTCTCTGTTAGACTGACTTGTATTTTCCTCAGGGCCATAAAAACTTAAGGAAAATATTTTTAAGAAGGGATCATTAGTAATTCAGGACCACGCGCTTCAGTTATAACGTTCCATTTATCTTGTCGCCATCGTGATTTGAAATATCCTACGTTGTAAGAGTGTTTTGTGTTTCTTCGTTGTCTATAACATTGTAAAAAGTGTTTCGTTCCGCACAATGTGCTCTATTAAATAAAATATAACAAGAAATAACTTGTGCAGTTGAAATATTTCCAGGGTTACATTTAGCTATATTTTTATGTTTAGAGCCGTTGAACTATTTCACATTTGTAAAAACCAACACGATTATTATTATATCATATACGGTGACCTGTTTTCTATTGATTCGTTTTTGTATATATTGTTTATTTAGTATTACAGTGTTACAAGATAACTTCGAAGTCAAATATTTTAAGCATTTTTTAAAGAAAGTTCTTGATTTGTTTGTGCATAAGGAAATTCAATTCGTGAAGGTTTTTGTGATCCCGGAGTTTCGTGATGAAATTGATAATCCGGGGAGCATGAAATTATTATTATTACACTCTTCGCAAATACGAAAACGAAGAGTATATGCATTTGATCGGTACATTTCTAAAACCGCAAATATCGCTCACAGACAAAAAATTTTCATGTCATTGTGTTAGTGAACGAATTCTTTACTTTACTTTAAAAATATCCGTCTGTCTGTCCGTCCATCACATTTCTTGTAAAAACAATAACTCAAGAAAGAAAATTCCGATTGTACTGAAATTTGGACAGTAAATTAGTGTTCGCTAGCGGAAGAACCATATTGTTTTTGAACAAAATCGATCTGTAAATAAAAATGTTATTAATGATTTAAATTTGAAAAAAATATAATTTCATAATGTAATATGCAACCGTGAAAATATGATTTTAGCTAGTGTCTTATAATATAAAAATTTACATTTTTGTACGTGTAAGGTGGTGGTGTAGTTCTTACGCGTTTGACTCGAAATCCAAAGGTCCCGGGCTCGAAACCCAAATGGAGTATGGTATAGTTTTTTAAATTTTTTACTTTATTTTACACTGAGTGTTTTACCAACTAAGTTCGTATTATAAAATTAAAAATGTCTAAAACTGACATTATTTAGGTACAAAAAAACTGCGAAGAGTATCCTATAAAATGTGTAACAATTACATAAAAAGTTCAGTGAACGGGCGAAGAGTACGTTTTTAGCTTGTTTTTTTATCTATTTATTTAAGGCCGGGCTATTTCCGCTAACAGAGCCCATCTCCGTCGCCAGGAGACGAGCTATCCCCAACCTGGAAATTTTGCCGAACCTCTTCTCTTTCGAAGAGTAAGGATCTTTTACTTCCCTCACCCCTTGCACGAAATTAATCCCGACATAATAATAAAAATAATAACACCTTTTAAACCTAAAGGACTGAAGTGACTTTGTGAGGGAGGCTACATGTTCTAAGATAAGGGACACATGCCTATTATTCGAGTATTCTAGTACTAATTTATTTTCCCGGAATGATGTCAGTGCCTCGGCCAAGAATCAACTTGGTACTACGTACTACAGGATGAAAGTCAAGTCTCCTTGGCTAACGACCATGCAGTCATACAGATGCCTTATTAATGAAAGTAATAGTTTATATTGCTTAAAAATTTATTGAAACCTAAAATCTAACAATGTAATGCGTTTTTTGCTCAGGAACTTTGAGGTCACTACATATTCCGGTTCACTCTACCCATTTTGTGTGCCATTAATCGGGTGATATAGGTCTGAAACCAGACAAGTATTGATGGTTTCCGGGTCTTTCTGCATTTGCCCGTAAATAATATTACCTTCTCCAGCCAATGCCTCACACTTGAATATAATATGATGCATCGTTTCAGTTCCCGTCCGGATAATCTCAATCCAGATCGACGTCGAATTTTCTGATTGTTTGCAGGCGCTTCTTGGCAGGAAAGTGCTCTGTTAGAAGTCCTGTTATAATTCTTAGCAGCAACATGGTATCAGCTAGCAGTACTTTAGTTTACTTTGGAGATGGTCCTATGATAAGTCAATTTCGTAGAATACTCCTCCAATAATTTTTGTGTTCATTCTTGATCCATTTTTTAGTAGCATCTCTGGCTTAGCTCTTGGTAATTCCCAACGCGGGTTTTGTGCCATAGAATGTGTTAGCTGTTCCTTGTCTAGCAAGTTAATCATGTTAAATACCTTAGGATGGGACAAAGGTAAACCCAACAAAAACAAACATAGTTTCGGAAGGAGAGACTTCGAGAAACTGGGCCCTCTAGTTCCTCAAGGCACATTACTGCTGATATCGGGTGAGGTAAAATATCTTTCATAGACACCAAGCTCACCTAGAACCAACGTTTTAAATGCAAAAAATTACTTGGAGTTCTTCATTAAAGGATTAAAGGACTACCATCTCTTTTGGAGGATATTCCACTGATGACACGAAGAAAATGTTGTTTGAAATGAATGGTACATTACATTACCACATTATTTACGTAGGAAATTTCGTAAACATAAATTATTCAAGATGGATTGGGCACAGTAGACCTATTGCAAGGCCCTGCTAGATCACCAGATCATAATACTCTCAATTTTTATTTCTGGAGATACATGAAAGAAACTGTACGCACAAGTTTCAACCAACCGAGAAGAATTATTGGAGCTATTCAGCAGTTTGCCAAGTTGTCTATGAATTAAATTCAACTTTTTTCAAATATGTCATGCACTTGTAACTCTGAAACAAATAAAAATGACTATACTCTTGTACTTTTTTATCACAGAATTTCCCACGAAACACCTTGTATATTTGTCACAAACTGAATTCTTACGTTTTCTAACTTTTAAGGACGAGTTTAATTTTCAGTTATAGATAATTCGCACTTTATGTCTGATTCATAATAGTATTTCACTGAAGCCGTGTAACGAGCATGAGCAAGTAATCACAGTTCATCGTACTTAATATTTTTACGAGATAATAAAACGCTCTAACCAAATCTAATCTTTATCGTTATTAAGCAAAAGTAAATTATTTTCAAAATATACTATTCAGTTCATTTACTGATCTCGACACTTTGTAACAATCGTACAGTAGTTAGTTGGTGGTCGGTTTGGAATAATTAGGCAATTTGCATTATCGCGGTATACACAACCATTACCGCAAGTAGTATTTATTTCATAATTCGGGTATGTTTGTTTGGTTCGAATTTGTGTATTTTATTTAGTATTTAAACGATTATCTGAAATTCGTTTGACATAGGAACCGATATGAAGCTTAAATTAAAAATAGGTGTATTTTCCCCACAATTCATATCAAACTTATATTTTAACGTAAAATTTATCAAAGTGGCTTCAATAAAGAGTTAGATGTAAACAAATAATCCCGTTTAAAGTACACAGTCATTGTATGTAAGGAGGATAATTTTCAGAGGGTCAGAGTGGAGGGGAAGGGGAATGTTTATATACCCACCCTAATCAGAGGCGTAGACAGATAAGGGGGTTACAAATTTTAAAATAATCGAGTAATGTTCTTGACCATTGATTAATACTATATGACAATATGACCTCCTTAGTCACAGTATTACAACTCTATAGGGATAAAAGGATACTGTTTGAGTCAGAATTGCTTCATCGCCTTTCAGTTTTTTAATTCTGGAAAACCACCCTTAAAATTCGGAAAATTCCTCTGTATGGTGCACTAGCATTAGGTGTAGTCGTGAAAATCGATTGAATGCGATTGGGAAACTATGTCTTCACGTATTTGAATGCGCCGAATTCTAAACGGAAGTCGGATGTGCTCCATCACTGTTTAGTAACGTCCTGTATTTCCCGAAAATTGCCAAAACTAAGTTATTCTGTGTCTATGGACAGGATGAAGCTAGATGAAGAAGTGAACAATGTTTCTAGCTACGTGAATATGTGCCACTTTCTCCTTTCTTCTCTTGTAACGAACTCTCTTGTCTTCGAATGTTCTACGTAGGGTTTTTTCTTTCTATCTTTATGACCAACACATTAGATTTTATATAAATCCAAAACTAATAATTCTAAAATCACGTACGCCAACGTTTCCTCGGTCATAACACTAGAAAAAACAGCTATCGCAAAGAGTTGGTGGATGAATTAAAACCGAATATTTATAAAGACGAAGAGTGGAGACTGTTTGTTGATTCTTCAAAAGGAAGTCTCAAACCCGTTTTTCTCTACAACGGGAACATGTTGGCACTTATTCGAATAGCCCACTCAACGAAGCTGAAAGAAGCGTACAAGAATTTACAAACAATATTGGAGAAAATAAAGTACGCAGAGCGCAGATGGAAAATTTGCACGCTGATTCTGGCTCAACAATCAGGATACACAAAAAAGCTCTGCTTCTTATATTTATGGGAAAGTAGAGGCAGAAAAAAATCACTATGTTCAGATAGTATGGCCAAGAAGAACAGAGTTTAATTCAGAATCAAAGAACATTCTACACAAACCATTGGTTGATCCTTCAAATATTCTGCTTCCCCCGCTTCATATTAAACTTGGTCTTATGAAACAGATCGTTAAAGCTTTGGACAAAGATGTCGACTGTTTTCAATATTTAGGAGAGAAGTTTCCCGAAATAAGTGATACTAAATTAAAAAAGGCTATCTTCGGCGGTCCTCAAATTCGTACTCTGTTTCGGGTCGAAAAATTTATCACAAAAATGAATGATACTGAAAAAGCAGCATGGCTGAGTTTCAAAAAGGTTTCTCAGAATTTCTTTGGAAATGAATAGAGTAAAGATTACCAGGATTTAGTTAAAATTTCAAACAGTTAGGGTGTTTGATGAATCTCAAATTGCACTTTTTACGCTCTCATCTTGACTACTTTCCCGAAAACCTCGGGAAATATAGCGAAGAACAAGGAGACAGATTTCATCAAGATATAAGTAGAATGAAGAGTCGATACCAAGAAAGGTGGGATATTAATATGATGGCAGATTTCTGTTGGGCGCTAAAGAGGGAATCCAAGCAGAATGAAAAGAAAAGAAAGAGAAAACCGCTGCGTAGATCACTTGAAGATAAGAGAGTTCGTTACAAGAGAAGAAAGGAGTGAGTGGAACATATTTACGAAGCAAGAAACATCGTTCACTTCTTCATCTATCTTCATCTTTCTATAAGCACAGAATAGCTAAGTTTTGGCAATTTTTGGGAAATACAGGACGTTACTTGCTTTTGAAAAAGAAAAAAAAACTAAACGGCGATGGAGCACTTCCAACTTCCTATTTGAATTCAGCGCATCCAAATTCGTGAAGATAGTTTCCCAATCGGATCTAATCGGTTTTCACGATTACACCTAATGCTAGCGCCTCATAGAGGGGAATTTTCCGAATTTGAGGGTGGTTTTTACTATTAAAAAAAAAAACTGGAGTGTGAGGGGGCAATTCTGGCTCCGGATTCGAACTCAGCACGTCAAAGTACATAAAGATAAATTGGTCTAATCAAAAGAACAGCCCACTTTTTTACAGAAGAATTTTCCGAATTTAAAGGTGGTCTTCCACGTACATTGTCAACGCGATCCTGCGACTACAACACTGGCCCAGCCAGTGGAAGTGTGCCGTGGTCGTGCCGATCCTCAAACCGAACAAGGACGCCAAACTCGCCGGTAGCTATCGACCGATCTCGTTGCTGTCGGCGATTTCCAAGTTGGTGGAGAAGGTCATCCTGGTCAGACTAGACGCTGCCCAGGATGAACTCCACATCGACGACGAATGTCAGTTCGGCTTCAGGAAAGGCAGGGGCACTGTATGCCAGGTCGTCAGGATCGTGAATGACGTCAACCGCGGGAAAAGCACCGTCATGGTGCTGCTTGATATCGAGAAGGCTTTCGATACAATGTGGATCCCGGCTTACTCTACAAACTGAATTCGCTTAACTTCCCAACGCATATCACGAAACTTATTCACTCTTTCCTGACGGGCAGATCACTGCAGGTTAGGGTGAATAACAAACTTTCAACTCGGCGGGACATTCGCGCGGGCGTCCCCCAGGGGTCGTGCCTGTCACCAAAGTTATACAACTTATACGTCTCCGACTTCCCGGAGTTTCCGAATACGAACCTTCCCAAGTACGCCGACGACACGGCCATATACGCGCATTCGCACAACGCACAAGCAGCGAACATGCTGCTGAAGGCGCACATGGTCCGTGCCACGGCGTATTACGACAAGTGGAAGATTCGGATCAACGCCGAGAAGTCGGAATCAATTCTCTTCACGCGCCGCTTCACCGAAAATCGTATTATTACACCACTTTCGATAGGGGGCCGCCAAATTCCAATAAAGCGGTGCGTGAAGTATTTGGGGATCCTATTGTTTATCCCCATGTTTAACCCCTGATATCCGTGGTCTTTCCTGTGAATGTGCAAGTCTTGACAGACCCCTAGACGCATCGTGTCCCTGTCTCAATTCCTTGAAAAAAAAAACAAGAAAAAAAAAACAAAAAAAAAACCAAAAACAAAAAAAACACCAGCAGAAGTAAGTTAAGTTAGTTTAAGTTAGTTAGAAAGTTAAGTAACAGTGTTACACAGTTCCATTGGATGACTGACCTTTTGAAATGACTGTCTTATTTGCAAATCAAACAATTTAATACTTGATTTTAATTAAAACTAACAGTAAAAATTTCTGTGGCTAATCGAACTTGTCTTCGGAGGCCAAAACACTTCCAAAAAAAAAAAAAGTATTTGGGGGTGAACTTGGACAGGAGACTGACATTCAATACGCACGTCAACGAGACGATACGAAAAGTCTACTCCATGTCCAGGAGTCTGTATCCGCTCCTGGCGCGGGGTAGCGGACTAAACAGGACCAATAAGAAATTGCTGTATACGATGGTGATCAGGCCGGCTATCACATACGCGGCGCCGGTGTGGTGCAGCATCCCGGCCAAGACAATCCGAAAACTAAAAGTACTAGAACACAAATTTATGCGCCTCATTTTAGCCTCTGATAGGTACACCTCCCTCAGAGATCTCTATGCACGTTGCCACGACATAACTCCACTAGCGGACTTCGTCCAAGAAACATCGCAAAAATTCTATCAATTCAAACTGGGTGACAGTCCGCTAACCCGAGACATTACACGAATCAGACAGCATAATGCCATACTTTTCAACCTGAAACACCCATTACCATATCAGGCGTTGCCTATCTTTCGGCAACCTCCCTAGGAAAATTTTTCCTATACCAAAATTTCCATTTAACCAACTTTTAGCTTTCACCACCTTTTATCCTCAAACCCTTTCTCTGTTCCGTCTGTTAGTCACCTTTTTGTTAATTTTGTTAATTTCTGTTCTTTTGTCCCTTTTTGTTCTCTTTCAAAATCCCCTCTCGACCAATAACTTCTTGTAAATCAAACTTTTTATTTAAATCACAACTTCCTCTCCACCCTATCTTTCCGAAGGCAGGCAGACCATCGGAAGAATACTGTCATTGGCTCGAACGGGTTTTTTCATTAAATCTTTTTCCGTATCAATAATCCAATTTTTAAAACTATGCGCGTGTGCTGTGCAAACTAAAACATTAGTGTAATTTTTAAGTGTTTTTAAAACTCATTCTAGTTATAGTTCGCCAAATTGTTAGATTTAAGTTTTTTGTTCCAAAGAACAGGAGTTCTAACCTTATAATTCTTCATTTATTGTTTCAAATTCAATTCAATTCAATTCAAATATTTATTGGTCCTTTTTGATCATGTACATGATATAAGACAAGTCATTAAAACATTGAAACACTATTTTACACAATAGTTAAATAATATAAAAGCTTATACTAAGAGTCAAATATAGTGTAAAACACACAATTGTATAAGACGAACACAAAGTATACTGAAAAATGTATGGTACAATATAAACTTTGTAAACAAAACAAAGTAAAGAAAAAAATAAAAAAGAAACGGAACATATAGGCTCATGTTAAGTTGCTGTATATTAGTGGGCTTTAAATACAGAAAAACTCTGATACAGAATAATAACATTTATCTGATAGAAACACTTTTAATTTTTTTTTAAATAAATGCTCTCTTTCCTGATGTTTTATGTCATCCGGTAGGCGGTTAAATAGTTTCGGGCCTATAAGTCTTGGAGACTCACTTGTGATTTTTAATTTCGCACAAGGTTCATGGAGTTTATTTTTTTGTCTTGTATTGACATTATGGTAGTCACTATTTAAAATAAAACTATTTCTATTTCTAAAAACATATATACAAATTTCGAAAATATATATGCTAGGTAAGGTAAGAATTTTATTTTCTATAAAGATATTCTTGCACGTGTGAGTACTCGGTATACCAAATATACATCGTAAGATACGCTTTTGAGCAATAAATATATTTGAAGACATAGTGGAGTTTCCCCAAAAACAGATACCATACCTTAAACGTGAATCAACTTGGGCATGATATAAATTAATAAGTTGTTCTCTTGATAGAACCCCCCTAATATTTCGGAACAGGTATACTATAGAAAAAACTTTGGATATCAAAATTTCACAATGATGCTTCCAATTTAGACATTCGTCCAAATATACCCCTAAAAACTTAACATTTTCCTCAGTATTAGAAACATTTGTATTGTCTAATTTAATATTTAACTTATCACATTCCTTTCGCCTACTGTGAAATCTGATGACTTGAGTTTTTTCGGTATTGAGATACAGAGCGTTATCGGAAAACCAATGGTTCAAGGTATTTAAAATAGCATTGCAATTTTCTTCCAAAACATTATCAGATGGATTTGATATTATCACAGAAATGTCGTCAGCATACATTGTAAAATGTGCGGTTGATGGCAAAAAATCAATATCATTAATAAATAAAATAAAAAGCACAGGGCCTAAAATAGAGCCCTGTGGAACACCTACAGTTGAATATAAACATTCTGAATTAACATTACATACGGTGTTATCGTTTTTATGTTTTAAACTCACATATTGCCTCCGATCTTCGAGGAATGTAGTGATCCAATTTAATGACAGACCCCGTATACCATAATCAGATAATTTAGATATTAATAGACTATGATTGATGCAGTCAAATGCCCTGCTGAGATCGCAAAATATACCAACAGGACATTCTCCCGCATCAATTTAAGCCGGAGTTAAACCCGTTTCACCCGACCACCCATCTACCACGACGTTGCACGCCGTGGTGGTGTGGTCGGCTCTGAATCGGGACTTGACTCAGGCGCACTTTTGTATTATTAATTGTAATAAAACATTTTTGAATTGAATTGAGTTGGAGGGTAATGGAGTAATTCTGACTCCGGATTAGAATTCATCGCATCAAAATACATAAAGATAAGTTTGTCTAGTCAAAAGAACATCCCACTTTTTTTGTGTGCCTGTGATTTCATCAGTCAAATGTCGGCTGCAGGTTACATGGAAAAGAAGTTCGTGATATAGGTGATTGGAATAGGTGATTGGAATAGCTTAACTTGCCTAGAGCCCTTGCTAATATTATCCCAAGGATAGTGGACCTTCAGTGCTACATCTAAAAATTTCTAGGTCAAACATGTGAACCTGCTTCATTGGATTAACGGGATATGAGATTTTATCCCCATCGATACAGAAGAATCCCAAGTGACTCATAATAATAAACTAAAAGAAAAATCAGTCCCTGGACAGACCCTTGAGGTACACTTACTGCATACCTATTTGTCTAGATAATAACGTTACATAGTGTGTCATGCATGCTACGCAGGTAACTCCTGAACTATTCTTCCTTTGCAATGGTGTCCTTCTCGTAATATGAAATCTTCCCTAGAGTCGCCTGAATGAAACCTTTATTCATTTGGGTTATCATGAATCAGGGATATCTGACATCGGCAAAAGGGATATTTGAAAATGGTGAATTATATTTAAATTTAGAAAATGAACTCTCATTGCAACAATCTTTGACCATATTACGTTCATTGTAAAGAAAGTATTTTATAAGAATTTTAATTATATTATATTATCTAATAAATACAGAGATTAAAATTTTAAAAATATGTATATTTTAAATTGCCCTTCACCGCGTCGTTCGATTATTTCCTGGTGATTTTACTTTAAAAGTTTATGAAGCGGTGCAAAAGTTTTATAATTTAAACTTTCTTTAACTCCAATAAAATTAAGGGGGATCTCCTGTTTCCATTTAAATGGAATATAGCCTCTCAAACCGTGTAAATCTTTTACCGAATATTTAAAAACCCGGAAAATGCTTATAATAACTATGACTTTTCTGTAAACAATAATTAGAAGGTGTAGCAGTGAAAATGAATAATATAATATAACACACCACACATTAAGCAGCCCCTGAAGCCAAAGTCAAAGTTGTCCTAAAGGGTGCTACTCATTTGAAAAAACGCAAACTACATACATTACTCACGAATAGTTCCAGTATCTGAGGAGGAGATCGAATCCAGTACACGATAGACAGTGTGACCAAGCATGCTCGCTGTGCTACCGTGCTTTGAAAATGAATTATTTGTAAATTTCTCATACTTGCGTAATAATTACGTTTAAAATAAAATAAATCTATTAAACATCTCAGAAAAATTGTATTTCTCCAAATGTTCACTAAAAGTTTATATAAAAACCCAAGCAAACTTGTTCTTAGTATTTAGTGAAATTGAAATCAATATACAGAAATATACTATTTACGAGCAAGGTGGGTATTATTTTCATAGTTGAATAACGTAATAAGTAGTTAAGGAGCCATTGAGGTTAACATTATCACTATAACATATAAGCCACACTCTCAGAGCAGCAGGGAGGAATTTAAATAAATAAGGGTACCGGGCTCCGCAACCCTCGCCCCCCAAGTTTAGTCCAATGGCCTAAGCGCTCTTGACAGGTAGAACCAACGTAATTTTAATTTTGGTCCAACTTACACAATCTAACAAGAAATCTGCCACCATTGAACATATCGAAGAAATCTCCCCAGACCTGATAAAAAGAATGATAAGAAAAACTGAGTGATGTCACATTCGACATTTTTCCCTAGGACTAGAAAATCATTCAAGATATCTAAAATCTGTAAGGTTATTTGATTGATATTTAGTGCCCTTCTGAGTGAACACAACTAAGTTAAACTTATATGGGTGCCCGGACACAATAGCGTGGAGTGCAACGGGAAAGCAGACCGTTTGGTGGGCAGAAACTCCTTTCCCTGGCACGAAGCCAGCCTTCGGTCTGATACAGTCAGAACTGCCAGACTGGGCTATGGCACAGTTTAACGGCTATTGGACTCAGGAATGAGGCAGTCGAGGCTCCATATAGATGGGCCTTTGACTGACTCTACCGTAAAGTGGCTGCTTACACTCGATTGGGAAAGATTGAGAAGGATGGTAGGCCTGATAACAGGACACTGTCCTCTAAATAAGCACCTGCATACGACGCGGTTGAAAGATGACTTGTTGGATGTGTCGAGTGGAGGATGAAACCATTACTCATAGTCTATGTTATTGTGCACCAATAGGAGCGGCAAGGTACATGCATCTCGGAAGGTAGTTTCTACAGCCGAAGGAACTATGGAATCTACCCTGGAAAGGACTGCACTCCTTTTCTAGGGGATCCTAAACATCACAAATGTTCAATTGGCCGCCAGTACTACGTATCTAATAATAATAATAGTGTCTTTCTGATCGAGAAATTTGTAACTTTGAACATGATGACTCAGCAGCAGAAACATTACACTAAACATTTTTCATTATAACTAGAACACTCCTCAAGGTATCTGAATAAAAAGGGCAAAAAAGGATTTGTCTTAAGATTGTGATCTAACTTTTCTGAAGTATTTTGATCTGCTGAAGTCAGTTTTGGACCCAAAAAAATTTTTCTATCGTGTCAGTTTTTCTCCACACTCCCTTTTATCCCCTAAAAGGGACAAAAATGGTCTTGTCCTAATAATCAGATCTAACTTTACTGAAATGGTGTGATGCGCTAAAACCAATTTTGGATCCAAAAAAATATAAACTGTCAGTTCTCCTCTACCACTCCCTTTTATCGCCTGAAAAGGGCAAATCATTCAACCTCTACCGCCCCTTACTACATTCTCAGTGAGATAAAAACTACATTATCTTATATAAACCGATTTTTTTTCATATAATTTTCGGTTGTCATTCAATTTTGGTTTACAAGAGGATAATGCAGTTTTTACCTCACTGTATACCTACAGAAAGTGTGGTGGGGGTTGAATGATTCAACTTCCGGTAATGTCAACATCATATACTCATAACTTTACAATATAAATATAATATATTTGTTGGCCATTAAATGTGGATTGATATGAGAAAATGCAGTTTTGCCCCCCTAAGGGGGTACTGAGAGATAGTAGGGTGTAGAAGATTCAAACGTTGGTATTTTCGACATAATTGAGTACTCATGACTTTACAAAATGTAAGAAAAATTAATAGTCTATTAATTGTCGAAATATCAAGGAAAATCTCATTTTTGCCCCTTTTAGGGGAAAACTGACAGGATGGAATTTTTTTGTGTCTAAAGTTGGTTTCAGCGAGTCAAAATACTTCAGAAAAATTAGGTCCGAACTTTAGGACAAGCAAGACCTTTTTTTATCTTTTTTGAGGGAATAAAAGATAGAAAATTTGTTTGCGTCCAAAATTGGTTTCAGCACGACGAAATACTTCAGAAAAGTTAGATCAGAACCTTAAAATAAACCGTTTTTGTTGCCCTTTTTAGGTGAGGAAAGGGAGTGTAGAGAAATACTGATATAATAGAAAAACTTTTTGTGTCCAAGTAGCTTCAGCACGTTAAAATATTTCAAGATTTTTTTTTGTAGACCTGTGTAATTCAAATCTACATATTGATGTTTATTGGTAAAAGTTAGAACATTGCACTTTCTTATGTTCAACTGATAGAACATCATATTATCGGTATATAAGAGACAAATGACACTCAGTATGACCCTAACACAGAAGCCTGGGGTACAACCGAAGTAGATACAGATTCTGTAGACCATTGACCGTATTCAATATGGTAATATCTACTATCAATATATAAAAATATCAAATTTCTTGAGAAGGCAAATTGCTGAAATTTTGAACACAAAATACTGTGATCGAGTCTGTCAAATACTTTGGAGACATTCGTCTAAATTATATCAATTTGCGAGTTAGCGTCGCGCGTCGTATCGATGGCATCAGATATATATTGGATTATAGAAAAAAGATTGGTGCTGGTATTCAGTAATGCGGCTCTTTGCGTAAGGAATATTGAGTAACATAACAAAATTTCTAAAACTTGAGAAATTGTTGATAATCGCTATTAGTCTGTAATTCTCAATAATTCTTTTTTTCTTCAAGCGTATTAAAATGTTTAAATTATGTCACCAAAAACAGAAGTAGAAGTAGGACATTGTTTTACTAGTAACAAAATGTTAGTACCGAACGCCACCGTAGTGGACATTTTTTTACTAGTAACATAATGTTAGTTCCGAAAGCGCCACCGCAGTGGGTATTGTTTTACTAGTAACAAAATGTTAATACCGAAAGCCACCGGTGGCGCGCTATCCATTAGCCACTTGTCATATTGTGTCAACATGTAAGACTGCAGTTTGAATATTTGTACATTTATGATAATGAAATGAATTTTGCATTTTAATACGCTTGAAGAAAAAATAGTATATATTACACGGAGTAGAACGCCTTTTTTTGTGTTTCGCCCAGTTTGCAGCTTCGGCTTCGCCTCAGCCGCAAATCCTGGGCTCAACACAAAAAAAGAGTGCGTTCTACTCCTAGTAATATAATATACTATTTTTTTCACCTTTTCTATACATTGAAATTACTTTAGGATATTTTAATACATCGGAAAATAAATTAGATTTACTAACCAAATTAAATAAAATTGTTAGAAGAATTGGGCAATGTGCAACTCTGAACGCAATTATGTTAAATAAAGGCCGAAATTTTATCAGGACCCACCTTGCATTTAGGCTTGCTTTTAGAGAATTTAAAACTTCTCGCTGTGTAAACTGTTCAGTTTTTCAAAAATCAGTATTTTCATCAAGATCATCCTCAACTGTAATATGAACTACAAAAATATTTAGTAAAACTATTTACCAACTCCTTGTATGTGAAAACAGCAAAAGTGTTTTAATTAATTATAATTATAGTTTTCGCTGATTTCATTTTGATATAAAATAAATATTTATTTATTTAAGTTCGGTTATATAAATATAACGTTTTTTAAAATCTAACTAGCTCGGCTGGCAATGAAAGTTACGGTATTTTCTTGTGTAAATAAGTGAACTTCTAACTAAAATTCAATCAATGTTTATATTCACAGGTTTTACTGAAGCGACCAAACTGCTTATTTACTAAAGTGATGGAAACAATGATGAAATTGAAGTAGGAGATTGCATTACTTTAATAAATAAATAACATAGTCAATGTTGTCGTTTTCATTGATTTCAGGTGTTATGTTTGTATCTGTTTAGCTCGCGTAGATTCTAATGTCTTCTAATAAACCACAAAATATTATATGTATTTGAATGTATCTTTATTTTACATTGCCTGTCATATCTTGACATGCATAAACTCCTATATATATATATATATATATATATATATATATATATATATATATATATATATATATATATATATATATTACTATTATTTCTAATCAATAGTTGCATATATAACAATCCTCCTTACTAAATTAAAACAAATGAACTATTTCAATTTTACAATAATGCATATACAAAAATATAAGTTTATAAACCAAATCTCATAGGTGGTTTTCTAACTCTATTTGATCGCCTTAATGGTAGTTCTTGACTTTTAGTAGGTGTTTCTAATTTTTTTGGTATAGGTGGTTCATCGTTTATTTCTGGTTCCGAGATATTCTGTGCGGTATCTCCTGAAGAAGTTCCAGCCGTGTTCAGACTTTCCAGGTGTGGATTGTGATTGTTCTCTCTGTTCATAGTAATTGAAGGTATATAAATTACTTCGTTGTCAATACGTGGCTCCACTGATGTGCTTCTCATTTGATCAATGTTATTATGATAATTTCGGGCCAATACTTTACTTCCAATATCAAATTCTCGAATTTTATTTAAATTAACAGGATTTTGGTGTTCACGCATTTCCACAATAATGTTTGGTCTTATCAAATCGATTCGTGTACGAATATTTCTTTTGAGCATTAATTCTGCTGAACTTCGACCTGTGGTTGCGTTTATCGTCTTCCTCTGTTGCATTAAGAACAAGCATATTTTATATTCTATATCGCCTTGATCTGACGTCATACATCTAATGCTTCTTTTTACGGTTTGCACATATCTTTCTGCTTGTCCATTAGTCGCTGCATGGTATGGTGCACTAAACTTGTGATGTATACCATTCAGATTTACAAACGTCTTGAACTCTTCGCTGATGAATTGTGCTCCGTTATCTGTTACTATAGTTATTGGTAAACCAAATCTTGGTTCTGAGTTCTCTAATGGTAGTTGTTGACGTTATTTTCTTCATAGGTACTACCTCTAGCCATTTTGAATGAGCATCAACCACTATTAAAAAGTACTGTTCCATAAATGGTCCTGCAAAATCTATATGGATGCGTTGCCATGGTTGACTAGGAAATTCCCATGGATGTAAAATAACTTTTGCCTCTTCTTTTTGTAACTTAGAACAACTAGTACAACTTTTAACTTTCTCCTCAATGCATTTATCAATATTTTTCCACCAACAGTAACTACGTGCAAGTCCTTTCATTTTAACCATGCCTATATGGGCACAATGTAGTTCTGCTAATATGATGTGCTGTAAGGATTTTGGAATTACCACTCTCATTCCTCGTAGAATACATCCATTCTCAATAGTCAGTTCATTTTCCTTTCCAGCAAAGTCTGTTCCCTTTAAACTATTTCCTGTCTGTAACAACATATAAAGTTTCTTCAATTCTGCATCTTCTTTTGTAGCTTTACTAATTTGTTTTGCTGTCACTGGTAACATTTCAATTTGTCTTAATTGAAATAGTGAATACTCGTCACAATTACCTTGCTTCTCTGTTGCATTTAACGGAAATCTAGAAAAATAATCAGCATTACTATTTTCTGTTGTTTTCCTGTAGACAATATCATAATCAAATCCAGATAGAAATTGAGCATAATGTAACATTCGTGTAGCTGTCATAGCTGGTAAATTCTTCTGTGGATTAAATATTGTCGTGAGTGGTCTGTGATCTGTTATCAATGTAAACTTTCTTCCATAGCAAAACTGGAAAAATTTATGTAACGACCAAAATATAGCTGTAGCTTCCTTATCAATCTGACTGTATGATTTTTCACTTTTAGTCAATGACCTTGAAGCAAATGCGATTGGTCGTTCAACTCGATCCTGTGAGATAAAACACTTCCAAGTCCGTGCGGTGAAGCGTCTACCGCCAAGATGAGTGGATATTCAGGATTGTACGGTACTAAAACTCGATCACTTGCAACTTCTTTTTTAATCTGTTCCATAGCTCTACTCTGCGCAGTCGTCCATTTAAAATCAATACCTTGCTGTAGTAAATCATGTAATGGTCTTAATGTCATTGACATATTTGGAATAAATCTGTGATAATAGTTTACAAAACCTAAAAGTGTTCGTAGTTCATTTACATTTTTTGGGTATGGAGCTTCCATCACCGCCTTTATTTTGTCATCACTTTTATGTAATCCATTTCTGTCAATGGTATGTCCCAAATAATTTACTGACGTTTTCAAAAATTCACATTTCCCTTTATTTAGCCTTAAACCATATTCTCTAAACTTTAGGAAAACCTGTTTCAATCGGTAAATCATTTCATTTAAATTTTTACCCTGGATTATGACATCATCAAAGAAATAAGTTGTTCCATCTAAATTCCCCAACATCTGATCCATAAATCGTCCCCAAATGCTAGGTGCTGTCTTGACTCCAAACATTAACCTGTTGACCTTGTACATTCCTTTGTGAGTGCATATTGTCTGCAAAGCTGCGCTTTTATCTGTCATCTCCATGTGCAAATATGCTTTCCTGATATCTAATTTACAAAATAATTTACCGCCATTCAATTTTGCAACGATTTCTTCAATTCTTTTAATAGGATATTTGTCATCTTGTAAATGTTTATTCAAAGTAACTTTGTAGTCTGCACAAATTCGTACAGATTTATCTGCTTTAACTATCGGAACAATAGGTGTTCCCCACTCTGCATGAGCTACCTTTTCGATAATGCCGTCATCTTCCAGTCTATCTAATTCATTTCCAACTTTGTCAACTATAGCAAAAGGTACTGGTCTCGGCTTTACAAAAATGGGCATTATATTATTTTTAAGACGTAATTCACCTTTGTAATTAGATATTTTTCCAATTCCAGGTTGAAATAAATCTTGAAATGCGTCCAACAATCTGTTTAATTCGATCTGCTGGTCTACTGTCTCCAATTTCTTAATTTCCTTCCAATCAATATGAATTTTCCTTAGCCACTCGCGTCCAAAAACGGCATCAACTTTCATTGGTAATACATAAATATCATCATAAATTTTCTGATTTTTATATACAACCTCTACTGTAGCAGCTCCTTCTGGTTCAATAATCTGTCCCGTATATGTTCGTAACTTAACATGTGTCTGTCTCAATTCTTTATTTGGGCATAAAGCTCTAAATTCCTTTATCCCAATTGACGTAACTGCTGCACCTGTGTCTAATTCAAATGAATGTTGTTTTCCATCTATGAAAAGTTGTAACATAAATTTATCATTCTTTGAATTATTTGAATTATTATAAATTTCATGCATCTGTTCCCTGTTTTCAAGTTCACTGTCACCGTATTCAATCTGCTTTGTTCCTGCTATTTTTGAATTTGAGTTTCCGTCATATTTCCTCGACCTTGCTGTTCCATTTCTACATACTTTCGATATATGACCTGTCCTTCCACATTTGTGACAATTGGCATTTTTAAAATTACATTTAAAACTCATATGATTTCCGTCACCGCATCTGTAACATTTTCCTTTTAATTTTCCCTGGGTGTCATTGTTATTGTACGTTTTTGGCGTATGCTGCTTGCTAATGCTGTTTGTATTATTTCTCTTCATTGTGGATTTCAATTGATTCGTACATTTCCCTTCTGTACCTTGAATTTGTTTACTTTCTATTTTTGCAGCTTCAATAGCTAATGCTAATTTCATATGCTTCTTTTAATGTTAATTTATTCTGCTGTAATAACTTTTCTCTAGTTCCATTATCTCTCAAACCACGAATAAATTGCGATCTTAGATGGGTGTTAATAGTTGAAACATTACAACTTGTACATTTAAAATTACAATATGTGGTTAATTTCTTGAGCTCAGTAAAGAATGTTGCTATCGATTCTCCTTCATTTTGCATACGTAATAGAAATTTATGTTGTTCTGAAATTTCATTTGGTATGGGGTCTAGATGATCTTTTAATAACTTAATTAAATCAATATACTTCTTTGTTTTGGGTAAATCTGGTGCTGTGAGACTTGTTAGTAGCTGATAATATTTTGTTCCAATGCAGTTTATTAATATTTGTACCTTTTTGTTATCTATTTCTTCCGCTGTTCCTGTTAGATTTTTCAATAATATGAAATTTTCTAAACGTTCCACATATGTTGTAAATGTTTCCTGTATATCATCATATGGTTGTAGTTGTATGCCTCCAATTATGTTTCCATTATTACTGTTACCTCCACTTTGAATTACTCGAATTAATTGTGCAATAAGTTCCTCAGCGCTTGCTGTCATTTTTTTTTATGTCACACTGTTAGTTTTATACTTTTACATAACCTTTAGATTTCTCGTCGCCACTGTTATGTTTGTATCTGTTTAGCTCGCGTAGATTCTAATGTCTTCTAATAAACCACAAAATATTATATGTATTTGAATGTATCTTTATTTTACATTGCCTGTCATATCTTGACATGCATAAACTCCTATATATATATATATATATATTACTATTATTTCTAATCAATAGTTGCATATATAACATCAAGTTGGACGTTAAATATTACATAACTCACAACTTCATGTTATAGTACAATATCTAGGGGTGAAATGGTGCAAAAATGTCATTATATGTAATGACATTTTTTTATGGGTGGTTATTTTAGAGAAAGTTCAGTTGCTATATGAATAATGAAATACTTGAAAAAAAATTGCTGATTTATATTTGAAATGAAGTACTTATACCTATATCAAGCCAAATTTAAAAAATCAAGACGGCGGCTATGCCGACATTTTGATTTAGAAAAATGTGAATTGCTTCGGTCATAAGCTTCAGAGAAAAAAAGACATTCGTTAGTAATATTTAATTTTGATTCATAGTATATTTGATCAAATTCTATAGCTTCTGACGTTTAATATTAAATTTAAATACTCCGAAACTATTTACGGAGATAAAAAAAATGTCTGGTTTCTAGCAACTTTCACTAAAATAAATGTAATCCTTTCTGTGTCACTCTACGTAAACCGTTTCGAGATATTCGTTTTCTCATCAAGCTAAAATCAGTTTTCAGTTCATTATCAACTAAAAGCTATCAATTTAAATGAAAAATTAAACTTTTTTCTCAAAAATTGAATCATATCTTTATGCATGCATTCTTTCTGCATTTATGATTAAATTATCAAAAATACTAAATTCTAGTTCATATGACAATCTTTCTAAATGAAAATTTCTAGTTACTATACTATTATACAAATATTACAAATATACCAACAGTAGAACACATAATTATTTATTTATATTTAAAAGAATTATCAAAAATAAAACAAATCATAATAGGTATAGGAAAAATACTACACAGATTTTCATATAAATTCAATGCTAAATCATTTTACTAATATTTTCACCAATGTGTCTCTAATACCATCGAATATTGAATATATATTATTTATGCGCGACGCTGGACAGTTCTCCCGTGTCTTCGATATTCTCACGGGAGAAGCGCCAGCAAATTATCTACAGCCACTCCCCGCATCATTAGTGATTGTAAATTTCAGATTCGTGTGCCGTAAGGAGACGGAGGGACCCCAGGATAACTGCCTTCTGCATTTGGCCTGCCAACCACTCGGCTGATTTTTGGCAGGATGGTATGGTCTTTAATTCCTAGAGCAGCGTAGACCTCATTCCACCAAGTACACCGATTATCAGGACGATCATCTTGACCGAGTAGTCTGGGTATAGCACTCGGAGCTCATACCGGAGATCTCTGTATTTAGTCCGTTTTGCTCCCTCTTTCAAGATGATGTTTGTCTCAGCAGATGTTGAGAACTCGATGGTTTGGTAGTCGAGGAGGACTATGTTAAGCTTGTTTACTTGAATCTGCCTGACCGTCGGGAACGAGTAGTTCCAATAGATTCGGCACTTCTCATTCTCGACAACGGACTCGATTTCTGCGGGGACATAAGGCAGCAATGGTGTTTGGTCTACTTGGTACGAGGGCCGTAGATAGTAGTACAGCACTCGTAAAGCCGTGTTATGCCTATGGATGTAGGCCGAAGTCGCGTAGGACATGCAGCTAGTAAGTGCATGAGCGACTCCGGCGCCTGACGGCAGGTCCTACAATTAACGTCAGGAACCTCCACAGTCCACACCTATAATGCGACTGCGGTAGACCAAGGTATTAATAACACCATCTTGGCAAGCCACAATGAATCCCTCGATCTCCGACTTTAGCCCTGCTGACCGTAAAAAACCAAAGGTCAGCTTCGTCGATAAACCCAATGCCTCTATATTGTCATAGAATACACTGTGCATGGGCTTATCGACGTGTTGCCTGAACAAATTTCTCTGCTCGGCAGCTTTAATTTGGGCTTTCAGACGATTTGGCGCCAGCTCAGTTACTGATTCTGGATCAGCACCTCGTCAGCCTCCTCGTCTGAAGTCGAATATGAGACCGAGTTCATCTGCGGCCTTGCGTGCTGCCTTAAATAAAAATGCGCCAATTCCTACATTTCCTTGATCTCTCACAAACCGCAGGAGTGGGTCTGAGCTCCTGAGGATGTTGCATGCCACACTCAGTGCTACTCTGCCATGTGTGCACTCCAGACTCAAGAGTCCTCGCCTCGCCTCGGCAAACCAGCCCGGAATCGGCTGCTCCTCGTTCAACCATGAGTTGAAAACTCGAGCCAGATGGCGATGGGTGGAAGGGAATTTCTTCCACCATCAATTATTTATGCCATCTGGACCCGGGGCAGCGAAGTTCTTAGTACCAACAAGTGCTTGTTGAACTTCCTCGTTACTGATCGCCAGACACACTTCATCTTGCTCTCCCAACAGATTGTTGCAGAACTCCTCGAAGCGTGCTATCGCTGGAGTGTCGCTGTCGAATTGACTCGTAGTCTCATAGATTCCCTTCCAGAATGCTTCGACAGTCTCAACAGATGGCGGATTTTCGACAACACGCGGCAGCTCTTGGAACAGACGAGAGGGACTTGTTTGAAACAGATGGTTTTGTTCCATGGCCCGCGCTCGTCTGACCAAAGATTTTTTCATCGCCATTAGTGCTCGAATCCCATCTAGACAGTGCTTTTTAATGGTTTTCAGCACTGTCCGATTTAGAGTGTGGTGTTGCCGTCTTATACGCCGAATTTTCGGCGTGAATGGCTTAGATACCATTATATACTCCGCCACATTCTGGATTCGAGATGCGTGTTGTCTCGCCGATTTAATTTTTGCCTCGATTTTTTATACGCGCCGCTTAGTCTTCTCGACCTTACCGAGCACGCTTGCCAGGCGTTATTGGGGAACGAGTTGTCTAGCGGCTGCGTACACGGCACTGTTGATCTGCCATATGTTGGCATCTTTTGGAAACTCATCATCGAGTAACGAATCCATTCTTGCCAGGTCGTGTGGTTTCGGGTTAACCCTGGTATTACGGCTAACCCTCGTCCTGAGGGTGTCGTCGGTGTACTCTAGGGAATGTTCTCAGTCAGCAGGTGGTGATGCAGCTGGCCTTTCTTCCTGCTGAAGGGATGCCCTTTCGTAGCCTGTTCGCCGCAGAAAGGATAACTGATCTCTCACACCACAACCGGTGTAATCGCGCCATGTACCCCCTGCTTATCTGCTACTCTCATAGCTGATAAACAGGTCATCCCGTAGTCCCCCCCGTCCACTTAATGAGTCCGTGTTCAATAGCAGGTTCGTCATCATTAAGACCGTCCGATATGGCCCCTCCCACGTGTCTCCGATCCCCATCCGACTGGGGTCTATTGTGAGGGGCTCGTTCTATGTCGTGATCGAGAACCAGAGATTTGATATAATACATACTGTATGTTGCAGGTTGCAGGTTACAGATTCCATGTTGCATGTGAATGTGCTTGTTGCAAGTTGCACGTGCCATATTGCACCATGCACGCTGCACGTGACATGTTACATGTTACACACTACACTTTACACGTCACACATTACGCATTACGCATTAATAATTACGCATTATTCTTTATCCATTATTGATTATCCATTACCCATTACCCATTACCCATTACCTCTTACCCATTACACATTTGATATTACACATTGCAGATTATATATTGTATATTATTACATAGTCATTATAAATGAATATTGAGGCTGTTTTATTATTTCCAATGAGCTTTTTGTTTCATAGATCTTATTAAAATTCCTAGCGAAGACACACCTAAATACCAGTTATTAATTGGACCGGGACGATAGATACAGGCACATTGACCTCATAGGAAATTGTTTGCGTGATACACGAATTAAAATTTTACCCTTAATAAATATTTTCTCGCGTTAAGGAGGAGCTAATCGATCTCTAACAACTGAAAAGATTGACACGGGACCATTAACCCAATTATGCTACGTCTGACTGACTGGATTGCGGGTGGTGTCAAGATTGGGGTGAACTTTCATAGCGTTAATTACCCAGGCGCTGGCAATTAGAGTAATGTAAAGTTGTGCTGGTCGATTGGTCGGTGTATTCGAGAAGGCTACGGAAGTCGTTTAATTAAAGTGTCAGTAGTGGCGACAAGTCCGCACAGTCTGTCTCACCAATCATTGCGTCCAAGTTCCAGACCTTCCAGCGGATGAAAAGCCATTGCAAATTGGTATTCGCCGTCCGCGTTCACGCCGGTTTAGACCCTTCGGTGTGGATAAATAGCCCACTTACATTTCGGTCGATTTAATTCAACGCATGTGTCTCACCTCCGGGGTTTCGCACGTTAAAAATGGAACATTGAAAGGGCTACCCGTACAATAGGAGTGGCTTGTATTGGTTTTGGATAAAGGCCGGAGATCAAGAAAACTGCCAGTTTTCCGATAAAAGATTTATCACTCTCAACATTCATTAACTCCAACGATCCTATGATTTATTAGGTTATCGATGAGAGCAGCAAGAGTTAGTGTTACCTGTATGAAACAGAAAAGCGATTCTATTTTGTGCTGTTTCGTATAGCCACCATTTATATAAAATTTAATTAAAATTGAAAACAACGATTAAATTATCTCTTTGTTCTGCCTTGTTATTAATTTTAAAATTTAAAAAATCGCATTCTACACAGGGTGATTTGTAGCTATATCAGAAACTAGAATTCTGACTGCATTAAAAAAAACTATACACTTTTAAATTTAATTCCTTATACACAAAGAAAAATGCGTGCAATATTCAAAAACCCATTTATAAAAAATTACACTCCAAATTGATCTTAAAATGTTATATTGAACATGAGTGCAAAATAAATAATATAACGATCTTGTACATCTTATCCATTAACATTATTTTAAATGTTTTAACAATATTGAAAATTGCGTAAATTCAATTCGTAGCAAATTTGATTGTATGAAAATGCATTATTCTTCCTCTAAGACTTGCGGAACAAATATCTAAACAACTTAAGTTAATTTCTACAATTTATCTGAAATTTTAAAATAGATTCTGAATGCATAATCCACAAATTGTACATATTTTTTGTCAATTTTGTAAATTATTTTTCGCAATACGTACATTTAATTCAAAGAAGCTTTTATTAAAAAAAATTTTTATTGTTCAAATAGGCTTAGAATGTCACGAAACGTCGAGATTTTAAGTTTGGGAGAAAAAAAAATTTCTGTCTGTTGGTCTTTTTGTGCGCACGTTTACTCTGGAAACGTTTGAGATATTGACTTGAAATTTGGTACACATATGTACTTTAACGAGATCTAGAACTAGGTTATATTTTCATCTTGTTCCGTCGAAGGGTTGGGGGGTAAATTGAGGTAAATGTGGGTAAATAGGTAAATGAAGCAGGTAAGAGTCAATAAAATTAGTATTTAGAATATACAAGAGAAGCTTAGGTCTCAAAAAAAATTTGGCATTAGCCACCCCCATTACCACCCCCACCCCATTATTAAAGGGGATGAAAAAAAATTGTGATTTAGTGTGTGTACAAGAACCAGAAAAATCAAAATGTTTTTTCACTACCACCCTCTATCACTACCCCCACCACGCTACCGATGTGGGGTATCGTTTTATGGGTTTTTGGGGTAGAGGATTTTAAATATTATATTATTAAAGTTCCATAAACAATTATTTCCACAGAAAAAATTTTTACGTTGTGAGTGGCTTTCATAAAAAAATCTGGATGTGGAAGTAGTGATTCCTTGGGCAGCGGTTTTTTTATTTGTCATATCCAAGTTGTACATTTTGTTCTGTCTATGGTGCAAATTATTTTACACACTATTTAAACCCCTGTTAAATTTGCTGTTATTCAATAATTCATGAAATGTGATTATGAAATTAACAATTTTTATTGCTTCTTAGCAGTGCTCTGAAGTATATGAAATAATCAGAAGATATGCTGTCATGTTGGATGCAAAAGAACATATATATATATATATATATATATATATATATATATATATATATATATATATATATATATATATATATATATATATATATATATATATATATATATATATATATATATATATATATATATATATATATATATTACTGTCTCTTCGGCATTGCATATTATTTTATTTTAAATACACGCACTAAAGGTTATTGGCCAGATTATCAATATGTTCCTGTTAGCATCAACGTGTATGATTCACTGAAATTATCCTACTAGATCAGTCCTACGGCAGAAACTTGAAAATCAAGTTGATAACTCCATCTCCCGTTATTCATTGCAAATACTTTTGACAGCCCCGCTTATGGTGACCTTCTGTGATACAATTGTGCAAACTACCAAAATAATATCTCCAAACTGATTGTAAATAGTATATTACTATAATACATATTTTCTGGCGAAATCTTTAATATAATTAGGCTCAGGTTATTATTATTGTGCAGGGAAAATAAATAAGTTGCGACTCGGAATTACACAATTTTTTTTGCAAACATTTATAAAATCAAAATTTTTGAATTACACTATTTCCAAATCCTTTAAACATTCGCTGAAAACTAATTGTATCTGATAATAGATTTCAAGTAGGTCAATGGTAGAAAATGTATTCTTACCCGCCAGCATGTGTGCATAATCCTCTATATGCGGCAGATAATACCTAACGGGAGTGGTTCGTGTATTCAGGTTTCGATAGTCGCCACAGGGTCGTAGACCCTCATCTTTTTTTTGGTATTATGTATAATGCTGAGGCCCACTCATTTTTCTAAGGCCGCACAACTCCATCCTGTAACATTACTTCGAATTCCTCTTTTGCGGTTTGTAAAAGATCAGATGGTAATTGGCGGGGTCTGCAAATATCGGTGGACTAGCTGTCATCTTAATGTGATGCGTTTCATTGTGTTTCACTGTTCGGTGCATACTGGAAGGGCGCGTAATGTCGATATGTTCAGTTAGTAACTGATTATATCTCCAGTTATCATTGGTGGACACACTACCGGAAGTCGAAAGAGAAGTAACATTATCCACTAAGCGACCGTTACTAATATCGACCAATAAACAGAAGAAACTCAAAAAGTCAGCGCCATAATAGGTTTTATCAACGCCCGCCACAACAAATTTCTATTTAAATTCAGGAGTCCGAGGTCGAGGTTCAGTGTGGTTGTTCCATATGTAACAATTACAGTCCCGTTCGCCGCCGCGAGCTCATACGTCGACTGTGACAATCGACGGCTAATATGCATTCACGGAAAGACATATATATCTGCGCCAGTATCAATGAAGTACGAGATTTTTAATACTCGATCCGTTATGAAAGACTGCTGGTCGCGGGACCATCATTTAACGCCGCAATTAATGATGGTGGCAGTCGTTTCCCGGATACTCGCATAGTGTGGTGCACTTTTTGGCTTTTTCGCCAAAGCGTCTATGGTACTAGCATTGTTTTCACTCGGTATTGTCTTGACTGCGGTTATAGGTGTTGCTCCGTGTCCTAGCTGTCCCTGTGTTGCGGTTGCGTGAACGGCCGCATTGGTAAGTTTGGCCACATGTGACTTTAGTTCTCGTAATTCCTACCTTAACTGCTCGAACTCACTACTAGTGCTAACTTGCGCAACGCGACGTCCTGGGATGGTTTCGATAATTCTATCTGCTAGTTCGGCAATATTATTTAGCTCGACACCAGTTTGTATGGTCAGGATGACCTACTAGTCCCTTGAGGTAAAGCTTTTACCCCAAAACTTCTGCGACCGGACCGCAAGACATGTACCGCCTCGTTTTCGAGGACGAGGAACACGATGGTGACAATATTTTCTGACCTACCCTCCAACCACTACCCCCAAACCGAAGAAACCACCTCTTTTTCCGAGGGTCCGGTGCTCGGCATTTTTTTATCGGAAAATTTTATTAATGAAAATTGTTCAGAATTGTCCAAAAACCTTATTGAGCTTAAGGTTTAATAAAAAATAAAAAATTGAAAAATTGAAAAAATAATAAATTTAAAAAATATAAAAAAGCTAATGGTCCAGTCGAATTAGACATCATAAAAAATTTTGCGTACTGCGGACTTTTTTTTGTGGAAGTTGTTTAAGAGGGCATAATAAGCAAGCACAGAAAACTACACCCTGCTACACCATGTGCGTCCCCTATTTTTAGGGGTTGAAACTTTGAAATTTTACTTATGTGTCCATATCTGTTTCCCTATTGCCCGTAGGGCTCTTTACCAAGTTACACTTTTTGAAGATTCATCCCTCCTCTACATAATATTTATATTACACATTTGCCGTAGGACAAACGGTTTTGGCTGTACGAGGCCGGAAAGGTAGCGCTGTCCGAATTTGGAGGTCTTCTGTACAGGACAAACGGCTATTATTTCCAATCTACAATACTACACATACTAATGCCCTTAAGGAGGGATGATGATTTGTGAAAAAACTTTCATCGAATACCGCGCGGTTTCCATGATACGGGATGTTGAAATTTTGAAAACCCCTATTTTAAAAAAAAAAGTGAACCTACGTTTTTTCGCTCATTTTTTTTTCATGTATGTACGACCCTAATATAAGAAAATTTACGTTGGTTTCAGTTTAATACATTCTTTGGTTTAGGAGCTAGACAGCAAAATATGCCAAAAATGGCTATTTTGGTATTATTACATTAAAAAAACCAAAACCAGTATAATTCTGGTAAATGTTTATCCTAAAAGTCCAATTCATTGCGCATAGAAAATGTGTTTTTGTATTTAAGTAGGATCAACGCTTATTGTGTAGTAACGATTTATGCCATGTGTTCTCCAGTCTCCTTTTTCACAATTTTTTTCTTGCGGCCTTATGGTTCATAGTAGGGCAGAAGGCATTATACACGTGGACAGGGCACATAATAGGGTGTTAAAATGGGTCTCTTGTTAAAATGCGCTGGGACGTACCGCTTTCGAGTAAAACGTACTTGTTTGCAAAAAATTATTTCAGATCACACTTTTCATCGACTGACTAGTAAATACTCACCGCTGACTACGAAAAAACAAAACTATGTGTCGCTTATTGCTTTTTTTGTTTATGAGGGACATTGCTAATGAAAAAATGAAGGGACTCGGACGGAATGGGGGGTTCTCACTCCCCTGTTTGAAGGTTCACGCTTGTCTCGAATCATCATTGCAACTTATTTTGTGTCTATAACAAAATCCACAGTAATTTTACCTTCCTCGAGAATATATCCATTTCATCGGAAAATGATTTAAAAAAACAAACTCCTAAGAAAGAAAACACCAAAATGTAGAATTTATTTATCAGATCACAATTCAGAACACAATGAAAACCCAAAGCAAACATAACCAAACAAGTGCGTTTTACTCGAAAACGGTACGTCCTATCGCATTTTAACAAGAGACCCATTTTAACACCCTATTATGTGCCCTGTCCACGCGTATAATGCTTTCTGCCCTACTATGAACCATAAGGCCGCAAAAAAAAATTGTGAAAAAGGAGACTGGAGAACACATGGCGTTATTACACAATAAGTGTTGATCCTACTTAAATACAAAAACATATTTTCTATTGCGCAATGAATTGGACTTTTAGGATAAACAAAAACATTTATCAAAATTATACTGGTTTTGGTTTTTTTAATGCAACAATACCAAAATAGCCATTTTTGGCATATGTTGCTGTCTAGCTCCTAAACCAACGAATGTATTAAAATTAAACCAACGTAAATTTTCTTATATTAGGGTCGTACATACATGAAAAAAAAAATGAGCGAAAAAAGTAGGTTCACTTTTTTTTAAAAAAGAGGTTTTCAAAATTTCAACATCCCGTATCATGAAAACCGCGCGGTATTCGATGAAAGTTTTTTCACAAATCATCATCCCTCCTTAAGGGCATTAGTATGTGTAGTATTGTAGATTGGAAATAATAGCCGTTTGTCCTGTACAGAAGACCTCCAAATTCGGACAGCGCGACCTTTCCGGCCTCGTACAGCCAAAACCGTTTGTCCTACGGCAAATGTGTAATATATATATATTATGTAGACGAGGGATGAATCTTCAAAAGGCGTAACTTGTAAAGAGCCCTACGGGCAATAGGGAAAAAGATATGGGCACATAAGTAAAATTTCAAAGTTTCAACCCCCCCTAAAAATAGGGGACGCACATGGTGTAGCAGGGTGTAGTTTTCTGTGCTTGCTTATTATGCCCTCTTAAACAATTTCCACAAAAAAAAGTCCGCAGTACGCAAAATTTTTTATTATGTCTAATTCGACTGGAGTATAATAATTACTTGACAACTACCTGACAGCTTGGTTTAATTTAAATTTTGGATTCAGAGTTTTTGGACAATTCTGAACAACTTTCGTCAATGAAATTTTTCGATAAAAAGATGCCTAGCATCGGAAAATGGATGGTTTTTCCGGTAGGTCGGAAAATATTGTCACCATCGTGTTTCCCGTCCTCGAAAACGGGAGGAGGGAGATGTCTTGCGGTCCGGTCGCAGAACTTTGGGCTTTTTGCCTTTTTCTGGTTTACCTCAAGGGACTATACATGTAAGTTGGAGGGCGATTTGACTACAATGTTTGTAAAAAACCGACCGGATATGCCGGATGTCATTTATCTCTTGCTCGATTTTGTTGTCCAGCTGTGATATCATGTGATAAAACTGTGTGGAGTTTGTCGTCATATTGCAAAGCGTGAATTTCTCGAGCTGGCAGAACAAAAGTGCCGATTCTTCTGACCAACAGAATGAAACCTTATTGTTACGTGATTCATTTCGCGCGTGCTTTGTTGCTCTGCATTTGGCATTTTGTTAGGGATGTGACACACTAGTTCACTAACGCGACTAATACGAGAATTCCTTGTGATCACGTCGAGGTCACCAATTGTTGCGGATGAAACCAATAAAAGCATGTAATCAGAAGAAGGCATTGATTTAACAAAATTTAATAAAATAGAGTTTACAATTCGTGTGTGAGAGGTGAGACCTTTGAGGGTTGAAATATGACTGACTGAATCTGGCTACACAGTACACAGGTACAAGTAGGATTTACTTACTTTAATCAAGGTCGATTATTACTGTCGTTTATTACCGTACATTCAACTGTCGGCTTTCTGGCGTAAGCGTGCCAATATTATAAATTATACATTTAAGTAATCAAGTGTTGGAAAATACGCTAGAAACAGAAATGAAGTTTAAGTTACAGCATTTTTTAAATGACTTGCGCAACAAAAGAACAACTGTTGAGAGAATTAAATTATAGAGCATTTATTCCTCTTTGATATATCATAGCAATACTTCTTCTAGAAGTGCACTGGAATGGAGATATTTGCAAAATGTCATTTTGTTTGCACGTTGTTTGAGGTTTTCTTCGAAGTTCTGATAAAAAAAATTTAGTCGCAAAATGTATCCACAAAATCAGCTAACAAGACCTATTAATTCCACCAATTTACAAAACTCCCGCAAAACTTTCTTTCGAAAACTATTTATTTGCTGGATAGCTCAAGCAATGAAGTCCTGATATGAACATACGTCGGAAGAAATTAGAGACAAGCTGAATTTTTGCCAATTGTTAGAGGTACATTTTCCCAAAAGTGCCCCCCCCCCCTGCGCTTCCAAATTAAACACGACTTTTTTAACTTTTGTACGAAAAATACTATTTTCACATTTTTCATGTTCCCACTCCTCTATATTTGTCATTTGTTGTCGTAAAAACTTGATTAGTATTACAATATCCAATCTTTTCGCTTTTCAACGGTGTATGCAAAAATAATATTTGTTGTGATATGACTAAACAATAAATAAAAATGAATGGAGAAATTGCGATTTTTGTGTAATTTACAGCGAAAAAGTATGGATCGACGGTAACTTTTTTATTTTTCAAAATAACTGCATACTATAATCGAGTAAGCTAAAGCTAATGAAATGAGGAATTATTTTTATTTGGAGCATTTTTTTTTTATAAAATGCATAGAAAGTCAGAAAAAGGCCTTGTAACATGAACATTGCTCTGGCGCTCAATCCTTAACTGTATCGTTCACCACATAGTTTTCATTTTATTACATTTCTATGTGAATATGGAGTGTATTATAGTTCACTATTGTTTGTTTTTTTTAGAATATATTCTTGCAAATATTGTTATACTTAATTCAAAAAATATATGCAGGAAAACGTAAAAAATATTAAAGATTTCAATATCATAATAAATTTTATATAAGAGAATATTATTTAGGTATATTCAGCAAATTACAACTTACACACTTTAATATTATTTATTTAAATTTTACATAGCCCCACAAGAAAGTGGTCTGTCCGGCGGACCAGACCAGTGTACCCTTATGTATGTAGATGAGCTGAAGCCAAATCTGAAGAATCAGAATTGTCAGATTGGGTCGTTTTTCACTCCTAACCCACAAAAAACACCCTCCCAAAAAAATGGTCTGTCCCGCGGGTCAGACCTGTGTATCCATACGTACTTGGACCCGCTGAAACCTAATCCGAAGTCAGAATTGTCAGGTTTTCACCCCTAAAGTTTTTTCACCCCCAACAAAAAGAAAGAGGTCTGCCCGACGGATCATACCAGTGTATCCTTATGTATTTTAACCTGCCAAGTATTTAATCTATTAATTTCTAAAAAAATATTTTTGTGGAATCCCGTCATTTGGCGAAATTAATAAAAATGGTGCATGTGTTATTAGTCTAGGCTCGATTTTCTAAAAAGCCTTCACTCTTAGAAGCAAATCATATTACTTTTTGCCAACCCAGATTTCTAGAGTAACTCGACCCCGCTGATTCCGAAAATTTCAGTTGGCATCTCGAATTCGGGGTTGAACCACCCCAAAACCACCCCTAAAGGTACATTTTTTCAGTTTATCCACAATATCTTCGTAAGAAGTGAATTGAGAGAAAAATGTCAAGAGAGTTTAATTGTAGCTTATAAAATTTTCTTGATGTATACAAAGTTATAATTCCACTAACTCATTGGCGTGCAGTGGGGGTCTAAAATGTGGCATATTAAAAAAAAACACACAAAATAGTTCATCATAGTTGTTCAGAAGAATATTTCTTCACATTATGTGTAAAATATAATAATAATAATAATAAAGCTGCCGAGCAGAGAAATCTGTTCAGGCAGCATGTCGATAAGCCCATGCACGGTGTTTTCTATAACAACATAGAGACGCTGGGTTTATCGTCAAAGCTGACCTTTGCTTTTCTACGGTCAGCAGGGCTAAAGTCGGAGACCGAAGGATTCATTGTGGCCTGCCAAGATGGTGTTATTAACACGCTGGTCTACCGCAGTCGCATTATGGGTGTGGAGGTCCCTGATGTTAATTGTAGGACCTGCCGTCAGGCGCCGGAGTCGCTCATGCATTTACTATCTGCATGTCCGATTTATGCGATACGAGTGCTGTACTACTACCTACGGCACTCGTACCAAGTAGACCAAACACCAGTGCCTTACGTCCCCGGAGAGATCGAGTCCGTTGTCGAGAATGAGAAGTACCGTATATACTGGAACTACTCGTTTCCGACGGTCAGGCAGATTCAAGCAAACAAGCCTGACATAGTCCTCCTCGACCACCAAACCAAGATGATGTATGTCATCAAGTTCTCGGCACCTGCCGAGACAAACATCATCTTGAAGGAGGGAGAGAAACGGACTAAATACCGAGATCTCCGGTATGAGCTCCGAGTGCTATACCCAGACTACTCGGTCAAGATGGTCGTCCTGATAATCGGTGTACTTGGTGGAATGAGGCCTACGCTGCTCTCGGAATTAAAGGCCATACCAGCCTGCCAAAAGTCAGCCGAGTGGTTGGCAGGCCAAATGCAGAAGGCAGTTATCCTGGGGTCCCTTCGTCTTCTTAGGGCACACGAATCTGGCATCTACAGTCACTAACCCTGCGGGATGCGGGGAGTGGCTGTGGATAATTCGGCGCTTCTCCCGTGAGAATGTCGGAGACACGGGAGAACTGTCCAGCATCGCGCGCGCGAAAAATAATAATAATAATAATAATAATAATCCTCAACGAAACAGGCTACGGATTTTCTATAAAAGCAGGCAACGAAAGAGAAGTAATCTTCTATAAGGATGACTTAAAAATATATGCTGCAAACAAAAAGCAGCTAGAAACTGTATTGAAACTGACTCATGAACTCATTTCAGACATTGGAATGACATTCGGTGTCAAGAAATGTCAGACGGTCACCATAGAAAGAGGAAAACTGAAAGAATCACCACCTGCAGTTGGATAACTCTACTGTCATCGAGGCTATGTCTGATGACCCATACAAATATCTGGGAATCCTCCAAACCAATAAAGTTGAGCACGGGAAAATTAGACAGATTCTAACAGATCAATTTCGTAAAAGGCTTCGCAACATCTTGAAGACCAGGCTCAACTCTAGAAACATAGTAAAGGCAATCAACAGCTATGCCCTCCCTGTTTTGCAGTACTCCTTTGGTATTGTAAAGTGGTCATATACTGATCTAGAAGCAATCAACAGACAGATCAGAACAGAGCTTACCCGGGCAAGAATGCGCCATCCAAGGTCATCAATGGAAAGAGTCACCTACCTAGGGAGAAAGGAGGTAGAGGAATCACAGACGTGATAATTGCATGCCACCAACTAATTGACAGCCTTAGAAAATACTTCTATTCCAAAACCACCGATCTACATAGGATGATAATACGGGCTGACATAGGATACACTCCACTCAACTTGAGCGTTAGAGAACACCAACCATTCCCAGTTACGACAATTGACCAAAAGATACAGAAGTGGGGTTCGAAGGAACTCCATAGAAGGTTCTTATACGATCTCCAACACCAGGCCGTAGACGCGGCATCCTCGGTGGAGTGGTTAAAGAGCGCGAAACTGTATCCAGAGACGAAAGGATTCATGATCAGTATCCAGGATCAAGTAGTGACCAGAAGAAACTACAGAAGATACATTATAAAAGAAGATATTCCAACTGATAACTGTAGGAAGTGTAACCAACACCAAGAAACTATTGAACATATATTATCTAGCTGTCCATACCTAGCTAGTACCAAGTATCTTGACAGGCACAATAAGGTAGCTGCGATAGTGTATCTGGAAATTCTTAAGCTGCTGAAGATTCCACCTGAAGATGAAAGTCCGTATTTTGCCTATAAACCACCGCCTGTGGTAGAAAATGAACATGCTAAAGTATACTGAGACAAGGGAATAATAACAGATATTACAGTCCGACACAATAGACCTGACATTACAGTTGTTGATAAGATACATAAAACTGTCACACTCATTGATGTATCTATACCTAGCAACAATAACATGGAACTCAAGCACGCTGAAAAGGCTGACAAATATAAAGACCTGAAGAGGGAGATTGAACAGATGTGGGGCATGCGCACCGTTAAGATCGTCCCAATAATCCTATCATCTATGGGACTAATACCCAAGAAATTGAAGGAATCTCTGTGTGAAATTGGAATACCATGGAACTCATACCTAAATATGCAGAAATCTGTTATTCTCGACGCGGCGCACATCGTGAGCTCGTTTCTGGAACAATAGGCACTAACAGCATCAATCTTGTCTACTCGACCGATTGTTGCTGATACACCGGAAAATGTCCGTGAAAAAAAATAATAATAATAATAATTTTATTTACATCTGGTTGCCACAATAAAGTGGATGAGGCAAGTCAAAAATTCACATAAAATTTGTAAAATACAGATAAAAAGAGACAATACATATGATGACAATACATATGATATATGTACAGAAATATATGTACAGAAATATATGTACAGAATGTAAAAAAACCCTAGAGTTACATTTTTAGATTTTAGCAACTTAGTTTATTTATTTATTTTTTTTTGAATGATGAAGACGCGATCGATATCAGTTGCTTGTCCCCATGATATTATATTGTAGGCGATAGCAGAGTGTACATTAGCATAATAGACACTTAAAAGTGCCTCTTCGTTTAATGTTTGTTTTAATGTGGCAATGGAAAAATACGACTTACTTAACTTAGTGCAATCATTATGTATGTGATTGTTCCAACTAACTTATCTACATTTAAGTCTCCACATAAAATTATTTTATTACACTTACTGCTAGCAGTTCTAATTATTTCTCCTAGACGCTCAAGAAATGCATCGCTTGGTGGTCTATATATTGTGACAATACATACCTCATGATCAAAAGTTATGGCAACACATTCAATACACCGCTTACATGACATTTTATTGATTGCATTAACCACCCTACATTTTGATTCCAACTTATCTATAGCATAAATCACCCCTCCCCCCCCACCATGTGAAGAGTAACAGCGGCAAAAACACGATATTTTTTTATATCTTATTAGACCCCCATTGCACGCCAATGAGCTAGTGAAATTATAACTTTGTATACATCATTTTAAAGAAAATTTTATAGACTACATTTAAACATGTTGACATTCCCCTCTCAATTCACTTCTTACGAAGATATTGTGGATAAACTGAAAAAAGGTACTTTTAGGGGTGGTTTTGGGGTAGTTCAACTCCGAATTCGAGATGCCAACTGAAATTTTCGGAATCAGCGGGGTCGAGTTACTCTAAAAATCTGCGTTGGCAAAAAGTAATATGATTTGCTTCTAAACATTCGAATTTGAAGAAATAAACCTAGACTATATTAAAGACTGCTTAATAAAGTATGTAGTGTTTTTCAAATCTTTATGATATTTTCGTCCAGAATTCATGGAAATTATGGACATTGGAGCCCATTCATTTCCAAGCTAAAATGTATAATAAAGAAATAAGTATCATTTAAAAATAAATATCTTTTTTCAATAAAAGAAATATCAGTTGTATATAATTGCCAATATGTATATTAATTTAAAATATCGACTTTTAAATTAATATGTATTACTATTAGAGGCTTACCAACTACAAAAGTGCATTTCGTTGTCATATTTTGAGAGCATATTTACAAAGTAGCTCAATATATTAAAAATGGAAGACATGATAAAATTGAAAAAATTATCTGTTCACTATGTGTCTGTTGAATTTGAATAACTTACGTTGAAAAGTTTTGAAGATCTTTAAAGTTATATTGAAAAATGTCCCATTTTTTATGGATATTATAACCATGTCTGCTCTTAGTCCGTTATGTCTCGGAAAATATGTATTCTATGTAAATAATATTTGAGTCATCGATATAACACAGCTTTTTTCCTACGGTGAAAATTTTTCATAATTTTTTATGTCAAATTTATATTTCCTATATAACTTAGCAGATCTTTAAAATTGTTGATCGTAAGTTATTCAAATATCAGCGATTGATTTACAATAGACACATAAATGAACACATAATTAAAAAAAAAATTGCTCCTCCGATTTTGACACTAGCGGTTAAATTGAGGGTCCGCTGCATCGGTCAGCCAGGATTTTGTCTTATCTATGTAAATAGTGCACAAGACCAATAAATATGATTATGATTATGATTATAATGCAGCGCGTACCACGCTCAAACTTATTATACTTCTACGACCACCAAACTGATATAGACAGCGATGTTTTTTTTTTTAAATTTAATTCAGACCTTAAAGTACATGTCACTCTCTTATACTAGTACTCTATCTTCAATATTAAAAAGGTTTCCTCGATGTAGACTTTTTCAATGCCGATACTGAAAAATCTATGCAATCTCGAACGAAAGTATTTTTTTGTACTAGATATTTTATCCTTGGTACAATTTTATGTATGGCAATCGATAGTCATTATGTTTCAGAATATATGTGTGCAAATTTTTATGTCGAGTCAATGGTTAAAAACAAAGTTATGAGATGGGAAATGTAAAATATTGTATTTCCGAGATATTTCGTAAAAAAGTGGAAAAGTGCGATTTTTTCCGATTTCGCAATTCCGAACCGAATCTCGACCTCCATAATTGAATTCGGAAGGTCCTTTTAGGTGAGAATATGTCTCCGGTTTTTGTATGTTCTCGAATTGTATAGGCCACTTTTATTTTGCATATTTTAAGAGTCGCTCCCTCCGACTACAAGAGGCAGCAATCGCTCCCGAGTTAAGGCCAGGCTATAGCCGCGACGGACACGCACTATTCTCTTGCACTCTGTACGTATTCCCGACCTCCCAACGGTAGAAGTATGGATATCGTTTGATAGGTTGAAAACTGCGCTACAACTTTTATTTTTTGTAATATTATCAAAAATAAAAGTGTTGTGCCCTAAAAACGACAAAAAATTCAAATATAAAGCGATATATTTGCCTATTTTAGCGAATTCTCGTGAAAGTATTATGTTTACAGAAAAATGTTATAATAGCTCCTAGAGAATGGATATTAAGAAATAAAACGGCATAAAATTTATGAATTGAGAATAAATAATGACGGAGATATGAGCGATAACTAAAATGCTTGCAAAATGAATGTTCAAGGCGGGGTGGGGGAGGAAGCGCAAGTGGGAGGGGCGGGGACTTTTGAGGAAATACTGCTCTAATTGGGTCCTAACAACTGGCAAAAATTCAGCTTGTCTCTAACTTCTTCCGATAAAAAACCTTCATTGCCTACGCTAGGACTATAACTGAACTGGTCTATAGAGCAGTTTAAATAAAAGCTCAAATGAATCTGAATCATTATAGTTTCTGTCCTATCTAGTTTTCAATTAAACTGGAAAAATAATTTATGTAAACTGCAGGCCTGAACCAATTAACTAAGACATAAAATTTTGCCTCCATCTGGCTACAATCGGTTTTAATTAATGTTTGCACAAGCTTTGCAACGTTATGACGTAATAATTTTTAAAAGGATTTGAAATCTGTATCAGGGAAGTAGGACCTACGTAGTTATGTTAATTTTACAGCACTTTCTTGGATCGATTATAGCGCGACAACGACTAACGTGAAGCATATTGCCCTATACCGGAGTGAGGTTAAGACAAAGAGAACGGCCATTAACACAACGTCGAATATATTCCAGAGTTACATTTACGAAATCAACAGATTTTCCAGAAGTATAAATCAGTCTAGAAAATGGTTTCATGTTCACGCTGGCTGCTTGGTAGGAGTGTACCAGAGCTCCCATATATTCCACATTTAAAGTTTTCGGATTTCCCCAAAACTGCAATAATCGTAAATCCAAAAGGTAGCGACCTTTCTGTAGTTTAGAGTTTCAGTAATCTTCTTCTCACAACAATAAACGACTCTCTATCTTTTTCAGATAGGATCATGATATATTCTGACCATTAATTATGTAAATAAAAACTTGAAATTGTATAATATATAAGGAGACTTTTAGATTATTACTCCCACTACTTAAAATAGGGAATAAGTTAATGATTTTTGTCTGAATTACACATTGCTGTCTTTCTTTGATATTTAATTTGTAGGCGTCACTGAGAATACACGTCGTTATGTATCAGAAAAGTATGATGACAAAATTAAATCGTATTTGTGATACGGTATTTCTTTATGGGATATATGTATTCATTGTCTGATACGTACGGTACTGGTATTTGGTACTCAAAAAGAGTGCTGTTTGTTATTTGTACAAAGCTGGAATTCATGATTTATGGAATTATTGCAGTGATTTCCATTTACCTACTGGAAGCAGTATGTTTAATTCACAAGCATAGAAATAAGTATATATATATAAAATTTCGGATTGATGTCATTGTAATGATAATTTTTCTATATGGGTTATTATTGTGGTAAAAGATATAATCTTCAGTTTCTACATATTGAAACTGAAGACGATACCTTTTACTATTCTTACTACCATAGTTCGGACACTTGCTCTTACCCTCCCTAAATTTAAATCCTTAATAATTGAAAAAGTATTTCTGATTTATTTTTGAAATGTCGGACAGTTTTTGGAATTGCTGATTGTTAATCTGAAGTCAAAATTAAAAAATTCAAAATGGCTATTCTAATATGGCGGATGGAATTTTTTTTCTAAATCAACAACTGAGCATTTAGATAATTTGTATGTTACGGAAAAATAAGCATTTTTGAAAAAAAATAATTACTGGACAATTACAATAACAAAATAACACATTACATAACAAAAATTAAAAATGCACACTGTATCGGCCATAACTTCATTATTTTTTATGATGTAGAAACAAGCAATCAATCAATAAAACAATCAGTCAATCAATCAATCAATCAATCAATTAATCAATCAATCCTACACAAATATATTAAAAAAGAAATCAATTCTCAGTCCATAAGCTTCATTTTTGATGTCCACCGTTTTTTCACTAAAACTAATATTTATTAAGATATTTGCAAAGAAATAATAACATTAAATATAAAAAAAACCTTTTAAAAACAGGCTTTTATTATTTAGGTGTAGTAAAACGAAAAAAATAAAAATAAAAGAGAAGTTCATACAGACATTAATTTTGCTTGACAGAGATTGTAAGTTCCTAAGTAAGTATTTTTTTAATTTCTATTCACGCGACAAGATTTTAAGACAATTAATTTTTTGTTATTTTTATTTTTTTCGTTTTAGTACACCTAAATAATAATAAATGCTTGATTTTAAAAAGTTTATATTAAATTTAATTTTTAAATTTTTAATTACGTTGTTATTAGTTTTATATTCATTCCGTCGTCTTTACTTAAAACCAGATCCTTCGCCATTTCCTAGAATACAACGTCTGAGTGAATACACTATTCGATCAAGTTATAGTATTAAAACTAAAAAACACACTTTTTGGTACCATATTATTGTATTGTCACGAGAATTACACGCGTATGTAAAATTCTAACTCAATTGGATGTCGTTAAATGGTTCAAAATTGACTTGCAAGAATCCTCCTAAACATACTAACAAATAACTAACTAACTAACGTACATACAGAGCCAGGTTAAATAAAAGCTTGCAAAAATGTGACGTATTTTCTAACATTCATTTGTGGTGGCTACGTGAAATTCGTCAAGACCCATCAATATGATTTTTAATCTTTTTCCCCATGTTTTGGTACCGCAGGTGGCTTTGCCTTTATAGCAGGTGAATAATTTTCTGGTCATAAGTAGATCCTAATTTGTTCTATACTTGAGTAAAATTTGATTCAAAACGGAAACAAAATGAAAAAGTTATAAGGGTATCTTCCTTTTAAGTGAGTCACACTGTATATTTAAGGAAATGTATAGATTTCGACAAAATATTACGTTAGTAAATACGTCCAGTGTTGTAAAATAAAGATTATTTTGTGACTGTGATTTATTAGCAAACCACGGTAGAAATATTCAAGGTATATAATTGATTTTTTTTTTATTAATTATCGATTTTCGCTGGCGAATATCTCGTAAACCATAACACATAGGAAGAAAATGATTCTTGTGAGAAATTTAATTACGTTTAATTTTGCATAGATTTTCTTTTTCCATACGACACATCGTTTCCGAGTTATAAGCGAAGAATCGAAAAAAGGAACCTTTCCACCCTCCTCTAACCCTGAAGCGAATCCGGATTCAGCAGGTCAAAATACATAAGGATACACTGGTATAGTCCGTCAGACAGACCACTTTGTTTTTGTTTTGGGGGTGTTTTTTTGGAGTTGGGGGTTGGGGGTGAAAAACGAGCCAATCTGACAATTCTGACTAAGGATTCGGTTTCAGCAGGTCCAAATACATAAGAATATACTGGTTTGGTACGCCGGACAGAGCATTTTTTTTGGGGGGTGGGAGTGTTTTTTGGAGTTGGTGAAAAACGAGCTGATCTGACAATTCCGACTTCGGATTCGGTTTCAGCGGGTCCAAATACATACGGATATATTGGTCTGGTCTGCCGGACAGACCACTTTTTTTTGTGGGGCTGTGTTATTTATAATAAGTTTAATATTTGATGGAGGGTAGACTGATAAAATATTAAGATGAAAAAAAGAATTATATATCCGAATATTAAGCTCCGAAGTCCCTATCCCTTTTCCTTAACCCCTCATTCCCGCAAACGCATTATGCCCCCTTCCTCCCTTATTAAGATAAAAAAAATCTCACTTACCTATAAGAAAATTTCTCTTCTGAGCCCTTTCCTTCGTACTCAAAAACGCATTTAAAAAAAAATGCAAAAGGTTTTTCCCCTCCCACAAGTTTGTTTATTTGAAAAAATAAAAGAAATTATTCAGTCAAATATTAGACGTAATAACGAACAAATTCTATTTTGGTTTTTGCAAATCGTACGACAGGGAAAAAAGTTCGAGAGAGTTGAAAAATTTTGCTTTCCCTACCTCCCTCCTCCCCTAATTGGCCCGCCACCCCAGTCCTCCGGCTCCATCAATTCTTATCTATTTCACCTGCCTCAAAAAAATCTCATCCCCCTAACTTCTTTTTTTCGTAAAAAAAATAAGGAATTACTTTTTTGTGTATTAGTGTTAGGGCAAAAAAACGAGTATTTTCAAAAAAAATTTTCACGAAAAATTACCGTCAGATTTGAAAAAAATTACAAAATTATGCGCTTCTGAGAGATCTTCAATTTTTAATTTTACTTTTTTTTCGTCAGGTCAATAATAACAAAGTTATCGTGGAAAAACGTGTTTTTGCGAATTTTAAATGCGAATTCCTCCGCCACCCCGTGTGATTAAGCTGAACTAAGTCGATAACATTATAAAAGAGAACGCGTGTAACCGAACTGTCAAAAAAAAAAATTAAAAAAAGTTGGTTTCAAAACTCCTCTTTTTCTCGCCAGATCCGCTCCAGTAATGAGTTGAAATTTCAAGATCATAAGTTTAAATTTCAACTTAATTTTTTTTCACCGTGGCCTCAGTACGCTTCCGTATTATTTGATTTTGTTGTAGCGAAACAATTTTATAACGAATAAATGTAAATACAATATGTATGTCCTATATATTCGCGTGCATTATTTTTATAATGCGACAAATATGAAAACTAGAATATAATTAGTTTTATTTATTTTGTATTAATATACCTGAGTTTTGAAATTTAAAAATAAAAGTCATGGAGGATATGCATAATTATTACCAATATTTCCTTTGTGTGAGAATTGTACGCAATTGTTGTTTACTCGATGCTGCGGGTTTTTATGTTCCGTCAAAGCTTTGAATTGTTAATTTTTGTTTCATTTATCATTAAATAGAGTTCATTAGTTTTCTGTAATTACGGATTATATTATTTATTTGTATTGTCGATATATAGTCACTCTATTTTGATGACCATTATTAGAGATAAAAAAAGAATCATATGAAAGCTGTAAGGTTGTATCTACATGTTTTAAAATGACAAAAATAATTATAAGTATACCGAATTAAGTCATTCTTTTAAATGAATTATCCTAGATGTTGTTGCATTTTCAAACAAACAATATAAATATTTAAATATAATTGTGTTCCAGGTTGAACACCATGTTAGAAGGAACAGACAAACTGTATAAGAAAATAGTACAATTAATCTATCAAAACCAGGATAAACATATAATGTCTTATAATATACATGTGCAATAAAAATACACCACACTTATACAAAACAATATTCTATCAAAAAATTTGTTTGTTAACTTATAAGTAGATTTCACTTATCTACAGTGTGTCCCACTTCGTACTAAGCCACCCCCATAACTTGGCTATTTGTGTTTGGATTTGTATATATTTTTTATAGCACATAATACCCATAATGAACTACCTTTGGAAGGTAGAACTGTTACTCTAAATATTTCGAAAAAGTGCTAAATTATGTTTTTTTGGCTAGGTAACTTCAATTTTAATCAAATATATAATAATAGAGTGTAGCACTATAGGGCTATAAATTTTTGAGGGTACTCTGTGGTGGGTATAATAATAAAGATTAAATAAACCAAAACGTTTTAATTTTAAAATAGGATTTAAAAAAAAACAAACAACTTGTAAAGATCTTTTTCTTCATCTATGTCCTAATTTACAGCCCGATTTAGAAAGTAATACCATTGCATTGACTACATGCCATAGTGCACTTCAGGCCCTTTCGTTTGCATGCACATACTTTTTTACATCCTCCTGATGAACAACTACAAAAAAATTTTTGTAGAATCCATGTAGGCAATGTTTTGGTCGGAATGAATTGGCTGCAGCTCTTGGTTTTTTCGACTCCAATTACAATCTTGCGGTGGTAAATGGTTATTTAACCACGTTTGTACCTAAAATTTGAAAAGAATATGACCTACCCTCAAAGAAATAGTATGGGTAAATTCAACCAAAAAAAATGGTTAACTAACAATATCGTTAATTTTGTTAAACCAAACTATATTGATGGTATTTTTAAACAAGAGGTGATTGTTATTTTAATTAATAAAAAGTTGTCGTACAACAAAACAAACATTAACTTAAAAAATAGATGAATAAGACTATTATTTTGTTCGTCTGACTATTATTTTGTTGAATTCTATCAAATTAAACTAGATAATAGTATATTTTATTTTTAACTATTATCGAATTGTAATTCTAACCCAGTATTAGTTCGCTGTACTATTGTACTTGGTAGATAAACCAATATTATTGTCGTCTTTTAGAAGTTCTAAAAGAATTACCATAAAATTTGCTTGCTTACCACGTAGTCTATTACAGAAATTATTCCCAGATGACGCCACATACAAATCACAAACAATAATCCATCATGCATTATCTTGCACTCTTATGAATTTATAGAAAATTAATAACATGATTGCAGTGTTCAAATTCTCTCAGGGATCATCGATATATTTGGATGGATCTTATAAACAATCTCTAATCTTTGGTTTGGTTGGTCTGATGTCTCAATACTGAGATTTTGGCTAACCAAAAAAAACTTCATCATACAATAAAGTGTAGATCAACCTAAAAATTAGTTGGTGAACAAAAAACAAAGTCGTTGTACTATTTAATTGTAGACCAAATTGAAAATGGTTAGTGAACATAAAAAAATGTCATTGTACTATTTAATTTGTTACAAGAAGATATGATTATTAAACTACTATTTGTTTACGAAAACAAATAAAGTTGTATGACTATTCTTTACTGATTGATTTAACTATGAAACTAGATAGGCGCGATTTCATATGCTCTAAAAAATCTATTCTAAAAAAAAATCTCACTTTGCGCTGCTTGAGGTAGGTGGTAATGTGACCAAGTTAAAATCAGTACTAAGGTTTCGTTTACGTACGTATTGATGATAAAGAATGTATCTAGCACTATCCAAATCTGTATTTGATGAGGTTTTAACATATGCTGCTATAAATAATTGCGTTGTGATTACTTCTAATTTCGCTTTCTTCCTTTGTAGCCTGAGGGTTATAAAATTCTTTTAGCAGTTACCGAACTATTTTTCTTGGTGGCATTTACTAAATTAATTTTCCCTTTATTGAATAATGCAGACGTGGTGGCACCACCGGACATAGCGTCCAAACTTAGAATATAAAACATCTTTTAGGTCTCCCAATTTTTGTTGTAAGGTTGGTATGTCGGTTATTTTATTTGGCTTTGATGATTTTCCCGGACGAACCATAAACAATATTTTCTGGTAATAATGGATTAATAACACCATGAGGTCTGTATCATCGCTAACTACTGCTACCGCATCTTCAGAAGATTTCTCACTAATTCTATTGCTGTCAATGCTGTCATTACAATGAGAGTATCGGCATCACCATCTGAGTATTTTACATTAATTCTATTTTCAAACAACATTATTCCGAGGGCACGTATAAAATTGCTATTTAACAAAAAATCTGCTTTTGGTATCCTCACAGCAGATAAATTCGAAAAAGATACAATGGGTACTATTCTTTTGCTCGTAGACCTGCGATTTTGTTCAACTATTTTGATCCATAAAACCTCTTTTGTGCGTCACTGTATAATATTTTTGGATAATATTGATTTATCGGGTGATTATTACATACTTTAATAATAATTAATCCTAACTATAAAATATTAATATTTTGAATAAAAATATATTAAAAATCCATTACTCCGCCACTGCTAGGTCAAAATTTCTAACAACAGAATTATTTGATAGAAAACTTTCTGCTCTTCAACTTTGGCCTCTCGGAATTTTTTCCTACAATGCTTCGTTTTTGAGTTATAAAGAAAGAAGTAAAAAAAGGACAATTTTACCCTCTTTTGGGGGTTATTTTGAGAGGACGGGCTCCACAATTCACTGCTGGGGTTTCAGGGTATATTTAGCACCTCAAATAAAGCACCATACCAAATTTCAGCATCACTCATATAACATGAGGGATCGACCCTGGGCTATATATTTCGTGCATTTTTGTAAAATGCATTTCTTTGTGGATACATTTTTTTATTGAAAAATACTTTTATCATCTTTTAAAAGTCCTTAAAAAAACAAACTATTTAAAAAATAGACCCCTCTACATTAATTAGATTCTGAGATATCGTATCGTTTGCGTTTCGTGCATTTATTTCTATGCATATATACAGTGTTTCCCATTTTTCTTGGAATCACGCCCATAAAAAGTTCATTTTAAGACCGATTTAGATCAGGTTTTTTTATAAGATAGATCATTGAAAAATACTTTCTTGTGGTATATTAAGTTCTACAAAACATAAAAGGTAGACCTACTGATTTTGTTATTGGGGATGGACAGTGATGAAATTTTATTAGCGATTCTTTTATTTCAAATCTGAGTGCACTACTTGAAAAATTCCTATTTTTTAATTTTTACCAGAGAAATAAAAATTCTGAAATTGCCAAAGAAAATCCGGTGTTGCACCGGATTGTGTATTTGAAAAAATGCCTTAACTCAAACAAATAAATGAATAAATCGACATTTTATGTTTTATAAAATTTAATGTACCAGAAGGATGTACTTCTCAAAATTCATATTACAAAATATTCGATTTAGATCAGACCTAAAATAAACCATTTATGGGGGTGGTTCTAAGCAAAATGTGACACATTTTACATATAATCCTGAGCTAAAATTTATATTGCTTATTCGATAATATGTAAGGCCTTGTGAATACATAAAATAAATTTTAATCGTTAATATATCTACAATATGGGCACTTATTTTAATCAAAACTGCATCTGTCACGATACGAATATTTCCCCCACCGTTACCATAGCTTCGAGATTCTAGGCGAATGTGTGGAGATGATTTCTACCCGTTTTTTTTACTCATCTAGAATGTTTAGACAAAGTTAAATACGTTAAATTCGCACGTTTCTGCCGAATCGATTTTCGATTCCTACAAGGAACTTCTTATTTGTATAAATGGGAAAACTTATTTTTCAACATAGTGGTAATAACGGTTACAATATTTATTTGTGTAGAAAACATTAACTAATAATTGTCGCTACACCCTCTACATCATAAAAAAAATTCGTTCAAGGAATTAGTCACGGGAAACCCCCACCGCTGTTATTTTTGCTCCACAGACTTCATATTCTTGATCTTTCTATATTGATATTCTACAGCCTTCCCACTCATGTATTAACGAAGATCTGATCGTTAAAAAATTTCGTGCTTTGCTTTCTCTGAAAATGTTTTATGGCCATAGCCCAGTGGTAAAAGTGAGGATTCCCATGTGGAAATCGGCGGTTTAAATACTGAACTTTTTTTCGTCTTTTCAGCTTACATCCTGTCTTCTAATTAATATAAAAGGGTATCTTTTTTCAATTGTTCATTTTTTGGAAAGCTTTTACAGGTGATAAAAGTATTTGACTGGATGCATTTATTCGATAAAAGAAAAAAAATGTACTTTATAAAAATGGACCAAATGCAACTTAAAAATAATATAAAAAAAAAACTTTTCATCATTGTAAAGCACTTTCAGAAAGCTACAATTTAAGAAAAAAAATCTTAGTGTAACCAATTGGCAGTTTTTTATGAATCTTCAAAAATGCTTTCAAATCTCGCTGTTTAGAAAAAATAATATTTTGTTCGGCGTTATTCGATGATCCCAACCCCAAATATTAAAAAAAGCGAGACAAGAATACGTTTTTCAAAATTGAAAACTTCATTTTCAAAAAAAAAGGAAAACGCTCAACTCTCAGATTGGATAAAACTTTACTGCCAGTGTCATATAGTATAGGAAATAGCGTGCAAATTCGACGACCAGTGGTTACCGTCTGCCAGTCAGTAATCGAAGAGACCATATAAATACAAAATTTTTTTCTCTCTGCAACTTTTTGGTATGGTGGGGGGATAGGGAGGGGGGCATTTATTTTTAAATCGAATTATTATCGATATCTGACCGCATAGGTAGTTAGTATATGTACTTCACATACCCCAATTACGCTGGCAGACGAAACTTCCGAACGGCGCGCGCGCTAACCTGAAAAAGAAACTAAAAACTTTTTTTTCTTTTTTACAGAACCTTCATACTGTTCGAATTTATATTCAATAAGTGATATTTTTTGTGTCTTTATATCAATATAAAAATCATAATAAAATTCCGCCAGCCATTTTTATGTCCCTATCTGTAGATTTTTCGTTATTAGGCTGGTCAATTATATCATGATTTGCCTTAAAAAAGATTCCTTGATTTTTTCTTTAATGCGTATTCCCAAAATGGAGCATCAAAAACCATAATTCTGTCCATAATATAAAAATTTAAATTACTGAAAATTGAAGATAATTTTGCCGGCTTATAAAAGGTTTATCTTTAAGTATATTCCGCCCCAGGATCAGCTAGGGATTGATCGGTATCTTTACAGCAATTTTCAAAAGAAACAAATCGTACTACCTTTGTTGTTTCATCTATTCTATTTGTACCTACTATTAGCTTAGTCACTACATGTCTTCATAATTGGCTATTAAACATTTAATCTGTCTTTTTAAAAACGTTTCAAATATGCTAATTAAATCTGAATATATATTAAAACTATCCCTAACGTCTTTTTATTTTATAGATCTTTTTATCAATGCATGAATCAGATTTCTTATAAAAATGTCCATTGTTGCAAAATTGATGGTCGGACAATCAATCATGAAAAGAGAACGTATTTTCTCTTTAAGTGCAAGGCGCTGAATTCTGAAAAATGCAGAGCTCGCATAAAGCCTTTTTATGTCGGCGAAAATGTGGAACTGTTACATTGTTCTATATTATCTGAAATGGTAAAGTGTTATTGCATATCATCTAACGGTAAAACGTATTATTGAGATTTATATCTCGGCGAAATGTAACTGCATATTACATATATTTCAACTTACTATACTTTATTTTGCAGAAAAATCGTTTTATTTGGCGCTGAAATATTGCAGAAAAATAGTTTATCATATTAAGAAAACAAAAATTTCATTGTTTTGTGCGAAATTTATGATTTAAGAAATACATGGAAATGTTTTATTTGCACTTCTATCCTCTTATGCTATATAGAGTGGTATACATTATAGATATGAAATCCTATATGCAGCAGAGCTGGTGATGGTGAATCATCAAAATTTTGGACGCGGCATTTTCAAAACATGTTTCCTTCCTTTTATATTGGCAACATAAAAGTGATCAGTGAAATGAATTGTTCGCTTCAAATTGCAATATTTGTAGTTCTGTGGAAAAAGGAACAAAATTCTTTCAGATCTTATAACTATAGCGTTACACACTCCGCAAATTATGTGCCTACGTCCAAGATTTCAAAAATCTTGACTTTAAGCTATTACAAGGAGTTCAATAAAACCTAAAATCGCTTTATTTTGGAACACAGCCTTTAATAATGAATTTGTCTGAACTCATTTTAAATATAAAATAGATGAAAGTTTACCACTTATGAAGGCTTATTTCTTTTTTCAATTCAAAATTAACTTAGAAAATATGTATCCGTGTTACAGAAAAACTAGTCAAGAAATTTTTGAGGTCACGAATTATGAAATCGATGCTGAAAATGTTAAACTTAAACTGTCTGAGGCAATATGCCTGACATAGAGTGGAAAATAAAGAATTTCAACAAAATTGAAACAGAATACAGAGATATGTTAATATAGAGGTTTTTGAGATAACTGATTACGAACCTGATACCGAAAAATCGAAATCTAAAATCAAAGATCCAATATGGATGACGAGAAGTAAAGGATCGTGCTAAAGAAAAAAAATAGTATATAAAAATATCGTAAAAATATATAAAAAAATACTGTAGTTATTAGTTTTAAGTTTCTGTATTGTAAACTCTTAAGTTAAGATAGTAATTATTGCAATAAGATCAATATACCATAAATGACTGCAGAAAATATCACTTTGCCGTACGCCGTGCGGCAAAGAATTTGCCACACGCCTTGATTACTTCTTCACACACTGGAATAAAATAGTGTATTTACCTTAAAGAATTTTATATTACTTACTGGTAATAACAATTATATTCTATAAATGTACATTAATTACACATGAATTGCAATTAGAAAGCCAAATTTTCTAATTTCAGAATGACTGCGGGAAATGTCACTTTAAATAAAATCTGACAGGCAGCAAATTTGAAATTTTGGAAAGACTTTAAAAAAGGGAAATAACTTCACAACCGTAGAAAAAATAGTATGTAACACACATGTGGCAAGCTTCATTGCAAAACTCGTATGATAGGAACACTCGCTGCGCTCGTGTTCCTACTTTCATTCTTCGTTTTGCAATGAAGTCCTTGCCATGCTTGTATTACAATCTACTATTTTAAAATTTTTAAATCGTTTAAAGTTTCTTTAAAATAATGATGATATTTTTGAAGTGTTTAATGATATAGAAATAATTTTAATCTAACTTACTTACTTACTTAAATTACTGCGTCTACTGAATCTTCTTCGTCATCCTCATGTGAGATTTCACGAGGAAAGCCATGTAAATAATCCGAGCCTAGATGGCGTTTTGAGTCTCTAGCTCCAGTAATTGGCCGAAGATCATTTCCGAACTAGGTTTGAACTGGAAAGTAAACCTTTTTGAAGTGCTCCGTGGCCTCGTCAATTCTAGGTGGTAGTGAAACTGATTGTATATTTTTATTTTTCCCACAACTTTAAAGATATATATAATTGTATAAGATTGATCTTAGATTTTGAAGTATACTAAAATGTATTTCACACCAGCCTCAAGAACTTTCGCAAAAAAGTAAACAAAGCGGCACTTTTTATCGTATTTGGTTTATATCTTATTCTTAAAACGCAATAATAAAACACTAGATAGTTTTTGATAGAGGAAACCGCTAGCTACAAGGTTCCAGTAAACATCTAGTTTTAACAAATGTTTTATTTTATTCTGTGGATTTTCAAAAAAAACGTTAAACTTTGCACACCATTTTTAAATTCGACTTTTTTTTATTACGTTAGAACGGCAAGTAAATTGAAATGTTTCCCCAAAATCCTGTATACAATCTCAAAGTACAATTTTTATGGTTTGAATCCGCATCTATAAAATTATAATACCTTATTTATTAATGAAGTTATCTCTATCAGAAGTTAGAGGTTCAAGAAGCAAAAAGAAATATAAAAAAATGATATCATATTCAAAAAATATTTTGTATTTTCTTCACTGCATATATGCTATTAGTACTTTTATGCTATTATCCTTTTTTTATATTAATGTATTAAAAATATTCAAATGACCGCTGTTTCATTGAAGAGAAAAAAATACAATCTGTGAGTTTACCTACCGATCAATATTAAGGATAGGATTTTGCAGAGTTAGAGGGAAATATGCGTTTATTTAGTAGAAGAGAGTGAAAATAATTTATTGTCAGATAACGAGGAATGTTCAAATGATGGAAACGATGTTCCCTTGACTCAATCCAACAAACGAATTACGTACCGAAACTGTACGAACACACATACGCCTCCCGCCGCGGTCCGACGGGTACAACCTCTAAGCGACTGCGGTCCTGAAATGGTTAATTATTTTTTAGGGCGTCCTCTTATATACTTTTCACTAAAAATATAGCAGGTTTTTTCTTGATAACTGTGTTAACTACGTGCTAAATATTACTGCCCTCCGTCACATATTTTCGTTAATTTGTCCAGCCATCAGTAAGCAAAGGAAGTGAAAATAACAAATAACAAAATTGTTTACAAAAATATGTTCCTTTGCATCCCACAGATCTAAAATGATGACAAGTCTACATTTTTTTGGGTTGCCACATTTTCTTACGATGCGATGTCTAAATTATTTGAATTCTTCTAATTTATATTCATTCGTGCTCAAAAATAATAATACTGAATAATACATCGAGTGCAACTTCCACGGAGGGTGACGTTCCTTGGTCACCCAACTTTAGATGACTCTCACACCTAAACTATCAAGTTTAGAGACACGCTGCTTCATTTTCCTTGTATATATTTTTATTTTCGACAACGCGTAGTGGTTCTAACATAGTCAGTTAGATTTCAGTTGTTCCTTTTTGTGTTTAAATGTGATTTATCTATATCAGTATCGATGGATGTGAACTGACTGGAAATTATTAGTTTTCGTGGAAATAGTCCAATGGATTTTTTTTATATTCATATATAGTTCTTACTTCTATATTGTTTATATCATCATCCGTGTTGTTTATAAACTGCATTGCTTTGCAGATTTCTGAAGTAATATATTTCAGGTAAAATCGAATCATATCTCCTTCCATGTTGAGCATTTTATTCCCATTTCCAATGTCATCAGTATCAGCGATGTGAAAAAGAAAGAAAGCGTCATTAGTTCACGCTTTTGAGTTAGGTGGGGCCACCGTATATTTTTATGTCAGAAACTTTTATTCTAGCCGCATAAAATATTTTGTATTAAAAAAGCCACAAATACTGCTAATATTTTGTTAATCCATTAAAGTATAAAAAAAATGCTATTGCATGTATTTCAAAAACTGTTTGTGTGAATATCTATCAAATTTAACAACGTATATAGTATGCTCCATTTGAAATAAAGTTTCTTAACATGACCAAAATATCCTCAGATATCGATTTACGTTCAAAGCTAAATTGGAATGATTATTTCACTCATTAACGCTATAGCCCGTTTTTTCACAACATTGCACCAATCAAATGTCATTATTAGTAGTAATTCAAGCTAGATCGGCTTTTGACAGTACCAACATGCAAAATTTATCGCTCTAATTTTTTATGTCGCTGCAGCGGCAGATACTGCGGTAATTTTTTGACGTTTTGTTTCGTGAAATATTTTCCGCAAATAGGGCAACTCGCGCTTTTAAATTTTATCTATAAATATCTTCTCTAGCTTATTACTAATTGTTAACTTACCTTGTAAATTGTAATATTGTATTATGTACTAGCAAACATAAACACACCACATATATAGTAAACAATCGTCAGTTCCAAAGAGAAGCCTGTCTGAAATATATAGGCTATAACCCTTGCCTATCTGTAACTATTTCATTTTGCCTACTTTTCAATTAGGTAACAATAATATACAAAGATTGTACTTAATATATCTAGCTCATAATACAGGAACAAGTCAAGCACAGCTTTCAATAGCTCAATAATGTAGTATGTAGTTACAAAGTTAAGCAAATCATTTATTATAAATGTCAAGTAAACACATTCGCTCTGGGAACAAACTAAAAATGTACCTAGGTACCTACTTACATACGGTAATATCAAAAAGTAACTAGTTGAATCAAAGCTGTGCAATATTTTAATTTGTTGTATTTAAAATTCACTCTGCCTAACGAAGCAAACCTCAACATAATTTGTAAACTTCGTAAGTTAAAAATAAGGATTAAATAAGTAAATATGAATCAATGAACAATTATTATGGAATATAACTCTAGTAGCGGTAGCGCTAGATGGCGCTCTCTATGTCTATCTCGGAACCATGAGTGTGATATCGGGAATAAAGTAGTGCTCTCTATCGTTTCTCGTCATATTGCACCTCAGAAACGCCTGAAAGGTGTTAAGCCAGTCTATATATTATAATATCCAAGGTTTCAACTCGTTTTATTTACTAGTTGCCATAGAAATGTCACTAGATTATTTTAAATTATAGCGAATCTCTTTTGTTTCTACTGCGTTTGTTTCAGATTTGCTGTTTTGACAATATGAGTCGGTTTGGAAATATTTCTGTATATCAAATTAATGAGGAAATTGAAAATAAAGGTCAGTAAACCCTAAAAAGTGACAAGAAAACGTCTGAAGGCAATTAATGAGAAAACATAATATTGAAGATGTACTTAATGAATTATTTATTCGTGAAATATTCTCCTCAAATACCACTCGTGCTTTAAATTTTATCTAAAAATTTTTTCTCAAGCTAAGTTGCCCCTAGTTAATATAACTCGTGCAAATTGGCAGTTTATTATCAAAGATTAAATCCCTCCCGCTAAAGCGGTCGGGATTTAATCAAATAATAAACTGCCAATTTGCACTCTTTATATTACCAGGCAACACGCTTTCGAAAAAATTTTCGATAAAATTTTAAGCACTAGTGATATTACATACGATAAATATGAATATTTTATGTTAATGCATCTATCTATTAAATATAACAGATATAACATATTTTGGACCTGAGACTCAAGAATTAAACAAAAGGCAATTTAATTTTAATTTAATTAATTCACAATATAAAAAATTTCTCCCAAGTTGGCAGAAGACGGTATGTTGCCCAGGATTGACGCGGCAATACCTCTCTGAATCGCTAAACTGATTATCTGGATGAGGAAGCAAGTACTATTCTTTTCGTTTGAAACGCCACGAATTTTCTTTTCTATGCAATTAATAAACTTTTTAGCCTCATCGCCCCATCGACCCAAGATTTCAACAAAGAACGGCAAAAAAAAGAAACGGGATTCCAGTTCTTTGTATTTATTTCTTTTAGTATCTTCGCCGATGCGGGCAGCTTCTCCAGGTTTTTGGGATGTGTATTTAATATGGGATAACGCCAGTGTATCAAGAGAGTTCCTAATAATGGTGATGGTAAAGTATTCAGCCAGGCACCAGATTCTTTTTGTTGAACTGCGAGCAAACGTGCTTTTCCTTTGAGGTCTTGATATTGAGTCAGTATGTTGCTGAGTATACGTAAACATATTTGCTTATCCCAATCTCTCTGATAAATGCTGATAATCGGATCCAACTTAGAGTAGACCAATTAGCTAGAGCTTCATCAAAGGCTTTGTCAGGACACTGAGAGAAGTACAAGGGAAGAATCGAAAGCAGTAATTGGAGTTAATTAAAAATCCCATGACGTAGAAAAATTACTCACACTGTATAGATACGAACTAATTTCACAAACTCATCGTTTGCTTATAACCTGTAAATAAGGTAAATATAACCCTTCTTGTTAAATAAATAGAGTTACCTTAGAATTTCTGACTCAACCCCTATAGCTATAATAAAATTCTAGCTTGCGGCTTTTGGGAACGTATATGATTCCATATATTCCGCTTAGAAATTCTGAATACCTACCTGGAGGAAAGAATAATGAATTTCAGTAAGCTCCGTATTAAAAGTGTGAAAAGTACTTTATTTTTATTCGACGATTGAAGGCTAAGTGGATCGTTTCTGATTTGAACTAAAAGTTAGTCAGGTTAAATTTTATTCAGTTTTTGGAATTTTTCTGATGACAAGAAAATATTTCCGAAACGTTAGGCGAATATGTTCATGATTGCTCTTGCAAATAATAGAGTTTATCTGACGATTTGACATTATTTTCATCTAAAATTGTTTTAAACATATAGTAGAAGCGGTTAATGGATAATATTACTTCGATGGATGATACCTTATATAAAGGAGCGATTTTGCCAGCAGTACCTAAAATTTCATCCCTTAGCATTTAAGATGACGGCTGCTGTTTTTCATAATAACTGTTTAAATTAGATAAAAAAAAATATTCTCACTGTTTTCTCAAAGGTTCCATGGCTTTTGAGTGTGTTGTTTTGCTTTGTAATATTAAGGAATATACCTACATTTGAAAAGTAAAAGGAAATAAATAGATAGTCGGGTCAAAAGAAAATAGGTAACAAATTAAATTTTCGGTCCCTTAACATAAAATATCGAAAAAGTACTTTAAAAAAACAAAATATTTAAATTTTACGATTAGCGGTAATCTTGTGTTTGATTTATACATCTGCAATAGATCTATTTACTCCCTTCACACACTGCCCACGCATAAACGTACTCGCACTCTCCACTCTCCGTGTTGTTATTACAGTGTAGTGACGATGTGCTGCTACAAGTTCAGAAACCAAAATGTAAAAGACTGAATTTTGTTCAAGCTAGAGTAGAAGCGGACAGGCTGCGATTTAGACATGGAAGATGGATATTATTACAGGAGAATCATCTGCTTGATTTCCCCGTACTAGATTTAGATTATTTAAGAGATTTGACATTTGGTACATTTCAAATTAAAATGGCTCCATCATACGTTCAAGACAACCAAAAAGAAGAATGGGATGATATTTTGTATAATACCGGCAAAATCCTTCCTTAGTATGTTATGTATCATCTCTGAAAGTTGCTTACTTTCATCATAAAGTGCAGTTTTTCGTTGCTACCCGCTTCCACTAAAAGATGACTTTACTACTTTACTAGACACTGTTTCACAATTCTATGCAATTTGGTCTTCCTAGAGTTCTTTCTCTAACCATAAAAAAATCTTAATCGTATTTACAACATCTTGACAGGCATTCTGTGATGCGTTGTTTAAAAAAAAAATTCAAAAGAATAACTTTCTGAGAGACTAAATAACACCAACTGTAACATTTGCATCAGTAAATTTACTAATTGTTAGGATTTTGTTCACTTTCCTTATATTTGACATGCTCTGTATAGCACATAAGCGGATATACAGTGTGTCCCACTTCGTACTAAGCCACCCCTATAACTTGGCTATTTGTAGTTGGATTTGTATATATTTTTTAGAGTACATAATACTCATAATGAACTACCTTTGGAAGGTAGAACTGTTACTCAATCTCTATTTCAAAGTCAACTGTGATGTTTTTAAAATGGGAATTTTGCAAAAGTAACATTAGCGATTGAGATAGAGGAAAAATGTATTTGGAAAAGTCGTTAGAAAAATTAAGTAAGTTCAAATACGAATTTTCATTTAAAAATATTGATTTTTTTTTTGAAAAATATTGCAAGTCAGAAAAATTCGAGATTTGGCTTAGTTTAGAGCATCCAGATTGCTATGAATTCCAGAAAATAGTTGGAAATTTTTAATGTAATAAAACATTTTACATAATGTTGATAATTTATTTAATTAAAAGAAAAACGTACACAATATGAACAATGGTAAAAATAATAATTATCTGAAATATTTTTCAACTAGATCGCCTTCAATTTCAATGCATTTTATAATTCCTTTTTTATTATGATTCTATACTTTTCTTAATTCTTCAGGAGTTATTGATCGACAAACTTCAAAAATTCTGTTACACAATTCTTGTCTTGTGCGTGGTCTGCTTTTATAAACTTTTTCTTTAAGTGTACCCATAAATAGAAATTCAGGGGAGTAATATCTGGGGATCTGGGCGGAAACTCGCAAAGTGGACTATTACGTTCTATCCAGTTTCGAGGAAAATTTTGATTAAACCATTCCCTCACAATCAAGGCTTTATGTACTGAGCAGCCATCTTGTTGGAAGTGGATATCTCTTTGCAATGCAAGCGGTAAATCGTCTATAGCATCGGACAATTCTGTGTTAAGGAAGTTCAAGTAAACATCAGCATTTAAATTTTCCTCGAAAAAAAAAATGGACCAATTAGACGGGTTCCCAGTATACCACACCATACATTCACTTTTTGGGAGTACTGACTTTTGCATGTGATTACCCAATTTTGATAATCCGCAGCCCAATATCTACAATTTTGTGACGAAACCACGCCATTAGTGGTAAATGTGGCTTCGCCTGAGAACAGTATTTAATCAATAAAACGACGGGCTTCTAGAAAAATGCCTTGCAGCCAATAACAATATTCTAATCTTCGTTTTGGGTCCCCTTCTTGCAACGTGTGAAGAAATTTTGGCTTGAAGGGTTTTAATTTGTGCCTGCGAAGGCAACGCCGAATCTTGTTTTTTGATAAATTTAATTCCCGCGCAATTTCTCTTACACTGGTTCGTGGGTTTCCATTAACAAAACCCAGTATAATATCATGATCTGGATGCCTTTTGGTAGGTTTCAATGTTGGCTTTGCAATAGTGCCGGTTTGATCAAATTTATTATTAAGGGCAGCTACGGTGCAATGATGTAGTAGAGGACGATCGGGATGTCTATGATTAAATATTTTAGCAGCCTTTCTGAAGGAACGAACATTATCTCCAACGAGACGAATAATTTCCGCTTTTTCTGGAATTGTTAATTTCAAAGGCATTTTGACGTAAAAATTGACTATTGTGTTTACAATAATTTTCAAAAAAAAAAATCAATATTTTTAAATGCATATTCATATTTGAACTTACTTAATTTTTTTGAACGACTTTTCCAAATACATTTTTCCTCTATCTCAATCGCTAATGTTACTTTTGCAAAATTCCCATTTTAAAAACATCACAGTTGGCCTTGAAATATGTATGTAAATTTGAAAATTCATTGCTCCGCCACTGCTAACTGAAAATTTCTCAAAATAGACGTTTGCAATGGGAAATTTTCTGCTCTTCTTTGGCCTCTCGGAATTTTTTCGTGCAATGCTTCGTTTTCGAGTTATAAAGAAAAAAGTGAAAAATGGACCATTTTACCCCTTTTGGGGGGTTGTTTTGCGAGGACGGGCTCAACCACTCACCGCTGGGGTTTCAGAGTATATTTAGCACTTCAAAACAAAGCACCATACCAAATTTCAGCTTGTCTCTGATTTGTTGAGCATCGACCTGGATCGACCCTGGGCTAATAACTATTAAATAATATAAAAATTGATTTTTATCACCATTGTAATAAAGCACATTCAAAAAGCTACAATTTAAGAAAAATTCTTAGTGTGACCAAACATCAGTTTTTTATGCAAGGCCTATGATTTCTGTAAGTTTCATTAATAAAAATGAATTATTTTTTCAGTAATTTCGGTTTATGCAATATTGGAAATTTTCGGGATTTTTTTTGCAAAAATAAACAAAATGGCAGATCGGATTTGGACTCATGCAGTCTTATTTATAATTTATTCACAAACATTTTGATTTTTTATTTTGCTTGATACAGATGAACTGAAGATGAGACTTTAAAAAAAACTAGTAAAAACACTCTTTCCAAAATTAAAACTTAGTTCCCAAAAAACGTTCAACTCCAAAATTGAACTAAATTCTACTATAATTTTCTGATAATATAAGATACAGACGTTTGACAACTATTTTTCTCTTAATAAATTTTGCTCGGTTGCTAGTTTAGAAGAAACCACTATATAATAAATGCTTCTCCTTATTTACTTCTTGCTAGACGTTTTGTGATTCATGAAGTTGGCCTAGTAGGCCTCCGCTTGCTGTATAGCACGCCTGGTCGCATCACGCCATCTGCCGTGGTTACCTGTTAGGCGCACAGCCTCATCAAAGCTCTCTCCCATCAGCTTCTTGGTGACATTAGCTCAACGCTTTGGAAGGCATCCCTTTCACTATAATAAATTAGTACGATAATTATTTAGACGCCAAGACATTAAAAGTAAGCAATATTACAAAAATTAACTTCTCTCTCCGCCCCCCTCGAGTACCACGCTGCTGAGTCAATATAGTTTGTTGTACATTATGTATAGAGTTCATTGAAGTCTGAAGTGTACGAGTATATCAAAGTTGAAGAGGGCACGTTCATATCATTTTAATATATTACTTGATGGCCTATTCCTGAAATATATCATGGTTTCTGCAAGAAAAGAGTATTGAATGCTATCTGATCCACATTGAGTAGATGTCATACGATTGACATTTATTTCCACTTGAATTGACTGTTGAGGTCGACCTAAAGTGAATTCTAAGTGAAGGATAAATATTTTACGTGAGAAGCGGTTACAGAATATATTATCGTAAATTACATTTGTATCAACTGTCACATTTTATATTGCAGCTACTAACATTTTTGCCGAGTCTTTTTATTTCTCTGTATCAGTTTTCATTTCAAGTGAAGGGCATATTAGTGATTTGGCAGAGTAAGTATTATTCATTCTAATATATTTGTGATATTTTAGATTTAATCCATTAAAACAAAAGCTTTCCAAAATATTTAATTTATAACTAGTTAGTGCTTGTCTTGTCAAATTGCTAAGATTTTTGTTAATTAATATTCCTTATTAATAGGAAGTCTAGCGCTCGTTCGGATGCATTTCAAAGGTCGACCAAATTGTATACAAAAACAAAAAAAGAGATTCTTGCGTAAAATTTTCTGCCACATTCAAATTTCGAGTTCTCCAATTAATTCGGAATTGCGAAATTGGAGAAAAAAGCATATTTTTGACAAAGCTGGAAAAAACATGAAAATAAGTATATTTACTCGTTTCGAGAATTTTTATTGCAAAACTAGGAAACTAAAAATAGCCTTTCACTATTACTACCTACATACTACATGAATTAAACTTTTCTGACTCTAAGGAATAAACTCTCACCCTTATAAAATATATACCAGTAATAATATCTTTTAAAAATAAGAAGTAAAATTAAGCTTCCACTCAATTAGTAAAGTCGTGAAATTCAGCGAGTGCCTTAAATCCAAGGAGACTAGAAATATCGAAGAACAGGGGCCCTTACAAAAACAAGCACACTTATCACGAGTACCTACTTTAAAAGGTTTGTAAATTTATATATTCGCAAAATTTCTCTCGTGCTTGTCTTTAACAAAGGGCGAAAGATAAAAGATCATCGGAACAATGAAAATCTTGTGTTTGGTAGTATATTGTTTTAAAGGTGAGGGAGAGACTTGTCGCATCATGAGTTTTAATAAATGGTGGTTCATTTCCTGATAATTTTGAGATGTACTACTTAAGCAGATATTATTATTACAATAAATTATGGATTAAATTTTCTTAAGAATTGTATAAGCGATTGTATACTTTATTATATATACACCTCTGAGATACAGAAATGTACATAAGACAAGTCACTTTTATAATATAATATAAAAAAAACAGTGATAATTACTATAAAATTAAATAAAACTATGTAATGACTAGACAAATTGTATAAAATAACATAAAACAAGTAATTCAAGTACACAACACTAATAGTACGGTCACTTGATATCAAAAAGTACCCCCAAACTTCGGACTAATTCTATAGCGGCTTGGATTTTTTTTATTTTTTCGGATTTTTAAACTAACTATTAAACAGGAATAGATGTGCTTTTACCCCCAAGAGGGTGAAAATAACTCCTAAAATCAAATCAATCAATAATTAACGAAGTACCTACTGAGAATATATTAATGAAACTTATATTATTTATGTTTTTGGGGTCGCTGATGACGAATGTATAGTTGCTTAAACATTTTATGGCCGATATAGAAGGGGTAAAATGGACGAATTAATTATTTGTTTGTTTATTTTGAGAAATTAGGACTTTCTTAGCAGATTGAGACATTAAACTCACCCTCTAATAAGAAAACTAATTGCTCTTATGTCTGAGAGGGTGAAAACCACCTCTAAAGTTAAAAAATTAGTATAAAGGAAGTACTGGCAATTTATTAATGAAAATAATATTATTTATGAATTTGAGGTTGCTGATTACGAATTTGGATCAGGTTTTTGTGTTAGCAAATTAATAAAACAATAATTCATGTATTTAAATTTTATTAACTATACAGGGTGTCTCATAAGACATCGATAAAACGAAGGGGAATGATAGATGAGTTCATTTCCAACCAAAATAACTACATAATAATATGTTGTTATCCAATTTTTGATGGTTCAAAAGTTATTTCACCTTTTGTATTTTTGTCCGCAATCGCCTAGTACGTTTAGTAAGAAAGTGGTACAAAACAGAGGTTTTGTTGGTCTTTTTTTTAAATAGGTTACTGAAGGTTGTACCTTCTCAATAGAAGCATTTTTATAAAGTGTTTGTTTTAATAAAAGATGTTACGATCATTGTTCGGTTCATCAGAAATTATTTGAATTTTAAAATTATCCTCGTAGAAAAAAAAAATAACTACAAAAATAGTTCATATAATAATAAAAACTAGTGCAATTTTTGTAGTTTCTGGCAAGGTATAATTCATACATTTTTTATTAACAATTTTTTTTATTTCCGTTTTTTACAAGTAAGGTATATTTTTATGACAAACATAACATCTTTTATTATAATTGATAATTGTCTAACCAGACTTCATAAAAATGCCTCCATCAGAAAGGTACAACCTTCAGTAGGATATTTAAGGAAAAAAAAAGCAAAGAAAACTTACAGTCTTTTGTACCACTTTCCTACTATATAATTAATCATCTTCTTCAAGTGATTGAGTCATTACCATCTTTATACATATTTACACAAGTACATACATGCATGCATTCTTAAGAAACGTGCTTGAATATCAGGCGCGCTCCTGATTTCGGTCATATCTCCTTTGCAATTAACGCTAGAAATCATTCAAAAAAAGCATTTTGAAGGTCTCTTGGCCCTTTTTTAGGTCAATTAATTCAAAACAGTACAGAGGTTGTCAGTTTTTCTATATTCATCTTAAATGCATCAATTACAAAAAACCGTTAAGAGTTAACTTCAAAAACTTCTATCTCCTAAGCTATTATCTTTATCAAAAGAATAAAAAAGCAACGTTTTCCTTAGTTTATTGCCATAATTTTTTGACTGTAGTAACAGTCATCTAAGATGCTTCCCTGGTAAGCTATTTAACCTTAAAGCCAAGCAAATTCATTTTTTCAAAATACATTAACTGTAAAATCTTTTAGATAATGCATCCATTACGGTCAAAAAATTGAACCTATATACTGGGTGCCATTGGGTAGTGGCTCCCCCCCCCATATTTCCATTCTTTTTTAACACTTTCACTGCGGTACCGTTTTTTATCGATTTTCGTATTTGGCGGAACGAGTCATATGTGTCTCGTTAAGAACTTTCCTATTTGGCGAAACGAGTCTATGCCTCGTTGTCATTGTCATAATTTATGACATCATGTGACGTCAGGGACTCTATTAGGGCAACAGTCTTAGTGTGAACTCCATCAACAATGGTCACTGAAAATGTCTGCGACAGTTGGTTGATCCACATAATAGTTTGGAAAAAATACGAACCCAAACTCAAAAAAAATCATAATAAATCATTATATTCATCAAAAATAAAACATCAGGCATAAAATATAAAAGAACTTGAACAAAAATCAAAAATAGGCTCTAAGTCCACTCAGATTTTTTCATGTGCATCGTTGAAACATTTAAGGCAGTACGTTGGTTTTCCCTCACATTCCTCGCAATAGGTCGTCACCTGTTTAGTTTTTTTGTCTGCCTCTTTACTACTCATTGTCTGTCTCAAAGTTTTGTAACATCCGATACATCTACGCCTTTTTTTATTTTCAGGACCATACTACATTAATGTATGGATTCTTTTTGGAGTTCTTGGTCTTGGAGGTTGTTCTGGGATGACAAATAAATTTTTGCATAAAGAGTTTCGAAAATCCAACATAGACATTTTATTATCACTAAATTTAGCATTATATAGTATCCATGCATTAGTCACTGAACAGTCCAAGATAAATGCCAAAGCGATTTTTCTGTACCACTTTTTTCGTTTTTCTTAGTATGTCATAGTAGGCAGTCATTTGGTCACTGAAAAATAGCTTTATAATTATTCGAAAAAACGATTATAGGAACCACTGTCTTACCTGAAGTCGACACCCTTTTTTGCGCAGTTGTAGTCAATAATACACTGTGGTTTCTTGACTGGAGCATCATGCCTAATTTTTCCAGTTTCCACTAATGAAGCATTGTGTTTTTCACATGTTGAGAGCATCATAACTGGTCTTTTGTCCACCCATTTATGACTTTACGTTGGCTTTTTGTACACCAAAAGTTTCTCCTTTTTTAAGTTTCTTTTTAGTAACCGAATCTGGCAGGCCCCTTCTGTTGGCTCTTAGCGTCCCACATATTCTCGTTTTATTTTTTAGCAAATCATCTGCTAATGAAATACTGGTATAATAATTATCACAATATAATGTGCGTCCGACACCAGTGAATTCTTGAAGAAGGGTCTTGACCACTGCTTCTGGGTGACCTTTTCCAGAGGTCAGATCACTACATTTTCCTGTATAAACTCTTAAATTGAGGACGTATCCTCCTACAGTACACAATTTATAAAGTTTTACTCCATATGGATGGGTTTTGTTTTTGATATATTGTCTAAAAATTAGACGACCCCTCCGTAGAATGACACTCTCGTCAATAACAAGTGACCCTCCAGGAATCAAACGAGCTTGAAAATTTCGTATTAGAGGTTCAATAATTGCTTTTATTTTGTACAGTCTGTCTCCCTCATCATGATCTGTATTATTAGTAAAATGCAAACAGCATAAAAGTAAAATAAATCGGTCCCTGGGCATGGCATTGGAAATAAATTCATTATGATAGACTGGGTCTTTAGACCAGTAAGAATTTATGACTGGGGTGTGTGTTAATCCCATAGCCAAAATCACAGAAAAAAGAGAATGTATTTCTCGAGCACATGTAGGCTTCCAGTGCTTCATTCGGGATGACGCGGTAAGGTTGCCAGTTTCTATCATCTGGGTTGCATAAGTATTCGTTTCATCTACGATAATGTCAATGATATCGTCAGTAATAAAAAGTTTTAAAAGATCCAGAGGCCTAGATGCATCTTCGGGTATATTATGTACCTCTCCGTCACTAAATACAGGAAAAATTAATGTATCTGAAAGACTAATATCTGTCCAGAACGATTGATTATTGTTGGAGTTCTCCACCGTTTCGAGGCCTTCATTAGTATTGTCGAAATTTGCATCCACGCCTGCTCTTTCATGGTCACTTTCTTCCCCAGAAATATCTGAAGTATCTGATGATGGCACATAATTTCTATCCGCAACCGAGTCGTCTGAATCGAAATCTATATCCGAATCGCTAGAATCCGATGCATTTTTTTGGGCACAAACAGTACTAACAATAAGTCTTGTTCTGTTGCGATACATCGTTGATCACTGGTAAAACTACGCACAAAATATCTAATTGAACTTCCTACACCAAGACACGCTCAAATGAAACTGGTATGTAGCACGTGCATAAAATCACGATCAATATTATCCCCTCTAACTATATTTGTCCATTCTAATAAAATTGTTCTGCGCCCTCTTTTGAAGAAGCACTGTGTTAGGCTACAAACCTTTGCAAAGAAGTATGTTATAATACTTCCTTCTTTGATTGGCAGCTTGGTATGCAATTCTCCATACATATACAAATAAGTTTATAAACACACGGAAGTTTCATATATATGTTGCTATGCTGCACGACTTATATATGACTCGTGCCGCAAATAATGTAAAAAATTGTAACTACAGGCCGTGCGAGATAAATATGTCTCGTGCATATTTCTGGCATATTTGACTTGATCAAGTTTAGCAGAATGGATTGCTGGTTATTTGCGTAAAAATACACTTCGCATTGAACTACAGTGCGACATGCGACAAATATGACTCGTACCGCAGTGAACGTGTTAACTTATCCATTTGAAATTTGGGGTGCATAAACTATCTATAAAAATGCATTTTTTTATATAACGAACGGTATGAGACCATTTCCGGTTTACCCGGAAATTACCGCCACTAGTCTGTGGCACCCGGTATAATAGTTAGAATTTTCTCTTTCAATTTGGAATTTACTGAAACCAAATGTTCGATATTAAATTTAAATTTGCACTTCAATAATGCGGGTAAGCGATCGTTCATGTGAACATGTATATGAGTCGGTTTGCTACTACTTATCGCAGCGTTTCCTGGTATCGGCCTCATCGGGAGCCGAGGTAGAGGTTTTTGCAGTACCAAGTATGTACAAAAAAGAGAGAACGCGGCAACAAGTAAAATTTAATACTTTATGAAAAATTATATTAATAGGTAATAATAATAATAAAAAAATAAGCTAATCTAAATAAACTTAAAATTATTTACTGTCGGGTGTTGGTGAATTCCGAACATTCCGCCGACCTTTAAAAGCATGATTTTAAACAGGGTTATAAATGGGTAGTGGACATAGTTTAACCAGAGGTCTTTTAAATACACCCTGCTGAGTCTGAACTGTGGCTACACGAACGACACCGTCTGCACCAGGATGTGTTTCTAAAATGCGACCTAAATGCCATCGCATGGGGGGCGAAAGTTCATTTTTTAATAGCACCATTGTGCCAGGTTCTACAGTAGGGGTAGATGAATGAGTCCATTTACCACGCTGATTAAGTGTATGCAGGTATTCCCTGTGCCAGCGGGACCAGAAGTCCTGGTGAAGGCGTTGAATTAATTGCCACCTATTTAAACGATTTAATTTTACATTGGTTAAATCTTCCTCTGGAAGTGTTGTTAATGGTTCAAGTGTCAAGAAATGACCTGGTGTAAGTGCAGATAAATCACTAGGATCTGAACTAACAGGAGTAAGAGGACGTGAGTTAAGCAATGATTCGATTTGCACTATTACAGTATATAGCTCCTCGTAGGTAAGTATCTGCTCACCTATGACACGAGACAAATGAGTTTTAACCGACTTAACACCGGCCTCCCACAATCCCCCGAAATGGGGTCCGGACGGCGGGTTAAAATGCCATTGAATGCTTTCTTGTTTGGCCGCATTTTGAAAAAGTTGTACAATATATTTTTCTGCTCCCACAAAATTCGTACCACAATCACTATATAAATGAGAGCAACGGCCACGACGGGCAATGAATCGTCGAAGGGCGGCTAAAAATGCTTCGGTAGTCATATCCGAAGCGAGTTCCAAATGTATTGCCTTGGTGGCAAAACAAACGAATACGCAAATGTACGATTTAAGCGTTTTTGCGCCTCGACCTTTATTTAAAGTTATTTTAAAAGGACCGCAATAGTCAATCCCAGTCTCGGAAAAAGATTTTATTTGAGAAATCCGAGATGGCGGCAAGTTGCCCATAGGGGGCTGAAACGGTACAGGTTTGAGTCGCCAACATTTGAAACATTTAGACAAAATTTTACGTATAGCGCGTCTAGGAGATAGTATCCAAAAATTTTGTGCGAGTAAAAAATGCATAGTTTGAACTCCGGGGTGCATATGTGTATTATGAACGTCTTCAATTATGAGATCAGTTAATCGACTACAACGGGGTAATAAGATAGGATGTTTTTGGTCGTACGTAAGTTGAGAATGACGTAGCCTACCGCCGACCCTGAGAACACCCTCTTGGTCTAAAAACGGACTTAATTTTCTTAAATATTTGGATACATTGCGGCGGTTTTCTAACCGTGTGATATCTTCACCAAAAGAAGTGTGTTGAACTCGTTTAACGAATAATAAGAAAGCGCGTTGGAGTTCATAATTTGTGAAATCGTTAAATTTTCGAATATTATGAGGAGATTTTGAATTGTAAATAAACCGTAACACGTATGCGAAAATGCGTTTAATTTTTGATAGGGATGAGTATTTCTGAAGTAGAGATTCCAACGAATCTAGGTTAATTAATGTGATTAAGGCGAATTTTTTTTCTTCTTCAACCACCTCAGGCGAAAATGTCGCAGTTGAAGAATTTAGAGATGCAAAAGGGGGCCAAATGTGGTGTGATGATTGCAGAAATGCGCGGGACCTGTCCACCAAAGTGGACAATTTAATAATTCTCTGGGTAAAAGTCCCCGTGAACCACAATCCGCAGGATTGTCTGCAGAGGGTACATGATGCCATATAGCGGGAGATAATGTCTGTTGAATATGAGACACGCGGTTGCTAACAAATGTTTTCCATTTGTGAGGAGAGGACGTTATCCACGAGAGCGCTACAGTGGAATCTGACCACGCGAAAAGCTTACTAAAATTTAATTTATCTTTATAAGTATCACAAACAAACGACATTAAATTTGCTAATAGAACGGCTGCACACAGTTCTAATCGCGGAATTGAGATGCGTTTTAAAGGACTGACCTTTGATTTTGCACATACAAAATAGGTAGAAATATTCCCATCTGAATTAATTAGTCTAAAATAAACAACCGAACAATAACCGAGTTCGCTAGCATCGCAGAAACCATGTACTTCACAGGTTCTATAATTTTCTGTAATTAACTGTCGTGGTAAACTAACCTTTGATAAATAAGTTATTTCCGAAATATATTTTGACCAAATTTGTTGGATATTATTTGGGGGAGATTGGTCCCAATCTAAACCTAGGGACCACAATCGCTGTATTAAATATTTTACAAAAAATGTTACGGGCGAGAGTATACCAAGTGGGTCAAAAACTCTAGCTATATTTGATAAAATATTGCGTTTAGTACAAGTTTTGTCCAAAGGAGTAACCGAAAATATAAATGAGTCTTGAGAGGGGTGCCACTGTAAACCTAAAACTTTTAGAGGACTCTCAGATTCCAAGTCAAACGAAAAATTGGCATTATATAAATCTGAGCTAGGGAAGTGAGCTAATAAACGTGGATCGTTACTGGCCCATTTTCTAAGTTCAAAGCCACCCGATTTTAATAAAAGAATAAGTTCTCTTTGAAGGGAGAGGGCTTGTTCGTAGGTATTAGCACCAGTGACTATGTCGTCTACGTATATATCTGTGGCTAAGATTTTAGCAGCGTGCGGGAAATTTTGGTTTTCATCTTGCGCTAATTGTAAAAGGGTCCGGAGCGCAAGAAAGGGAGAAGATGAGACTCCATATGTAACCGTATTTAATTTATAATCCTGAATAGGATCATTAGGAGAAAATCGCCATAGGATGCGCTGAAAATCTCTGTGACTTTGATTGATCAAAATCTGTCTGTACATCTGTTTTATGTCGGCCACAAAAACATAAGAATGTAAGCGAAAATTCAAGAGAATGGTGGCAATATTTTTTTGTAATTTCGGGCCTACTAAAAGTGAATCATTAAGTGAAATGCTTCCTGGAGCTTTAGCTGAGGCATCAAACACTACCCTTAATTTGGTGGTAGTGCTATCGAGTTTTAATATACAATGATGCGGAATATAATAAGGATTATATATTTGGCAAGGAGTATTTATAATTTCCATATGACCCGAGTTCAAATAATCTTGCATAAATTCAGCGTAAAGATTTTTTAGTGTGGGATTATTTTCTAAGCGACGTTCGAGAGAGAGAAATCTACGCAAGGCAAGTGAACGTGAATCGCCAAATGAGGGTACAGGGTCGCGAAATGGAAGAGAGACTATATATCTCCCGGTCTCACTTCGTTGAGAATTTTCAGAAAATAATTTTTCGCAGAGCTGGTCATCATTAGAAACGGACGAGACTGAAGGTACTTCTTCGATTTCCCAAAATTTCTTAAGAGTATTTTCTAACGAGAGAAAATTATCCGTTGTGCAAAAGAAAGTATTTAAGTCTGGCTTGCAATATTTTACCGGCCCCATTAAAACCCAACCAAATATAGTATTAAGAGCTGAGGGCTCATTAATATTACCAGTAAGACGTCCACTCTGCAATATTTGAGGGAAAATATCTGCTCCTAATAATAAATCTATGGTACCGGGTGTACCAAAAAATGGATCAGCTAAATTTAAATTAGCTAGGTGAGAAACAGAGTTAATGGAAATATTGCCAGTGGGCATTTCATTACATATTTTAGGTAAAATTACTGCATCAATGGTAAATAACGGTTCGAGTTTTCCTACCGGGCGTATTGTGCATGTGACACCTCCTGAGGATGAAGTCATCTGCATTTGTCCTACACCGTGAACTGAAAGAGGTAAATTATATCGAGACAAACCTAGTCTATTTAGGCATTTTTGACTAATAAAATTTACTTGACTGCCACAATCTAACAAAACGCGAATTTTCTGATAGTTATTGCGCACATCTAACACCTCGACAAGTGCTGTAGATAGAAGCACTCCCTGTTTGTTTGGGATCACTCCTGTAAAACTATTTACAGCTTGTGATGTGGATGGGCCACATAACATGTCTGAGTTGGTACGTGGCTCTGCTGTGTTTTGTGATTCTGACGAAGGGCTCACAATGGGGTTCGAAACGTCGTCGGCAAAATGTAAAAGAGTGTGGTGACGTAGTTTACAAGTACGGCAGGATGATTTAGAGGCACAATTTTTAGAAGTATGTTTAGTTCCTAAACAATTAACACACCACCTTCGGGTTTTTACTAAATCAAATCGATCTCTTGGAGATTTATTGTTAAATATCGGACAATTATAAATTGAGTGTTCTGCATTACATAAATTACAAATTAATTTGTTAGTGTCTGTAAGAAATGAAGAAGTAGTACGGGATTTTAGATTTAAATTATTAGAAGATTTACGAGTTATCTGGTTGTATTTTACATCCGGTTTTTTATTTCTTGTTTGGGGATAAGCAATATCGACGGCATCCAAAGCATTACATTGTTTTAAAACAATTTTTTTAAGAGAATCAAAAGTGGGAAAGTAATTATTTTTATCAGAGTTTTGATCGAGTTCAAATCGAGCACGAGTTTTTGAATCTAAACGTGTGAGTAACATGCGAAACAAAAGAAAATCCCATTCGTTTGTAGGAAACTTCATGTTTTCTAGAGCCGCAAGGTTTTCATTAAACGTATCTAAAAGTCGTCTAAGATTTTGAGAATTAACATTATTATCTAATAACTTGGGAGCGTTTTCTAGTTCTTGAATATAAGCTGTTGCGATTAAATATTTATTATGATAGCGTCCATTTAAAGCATTGTAGGCAATTACGTAATTATCTCCTGTCATAGGTGTGCACTGTACCAATGTTAAAGGCGGACCTTCTAGTGAATTACATAAATGAGTAAATTTCTCTATATCCGAAAGGGCAGTATTAGCATGTACCAACGAATTAAAAAGGTCAATAAAAGTTTTAAATTTTTTATAATCTCCCGAGAACTTAGGTACTTCAATTTTTGGCAATTTAATATTACGTTGCATTGATGGATCTATTTTAATATCCGAATCTCCAAAAAGTTTACAATAAATTTCTTGTATTATACTACAATCACTTTCAAAAGAGGACCTAACCAATTCGAGGCTCTCCAAATCTGCACCCTATTGTTTTATTTTATTTGCAGACATTTTTCTTTGTTTAAATTATATAACAAAACACTAAATAAGTAACTTATTTTAAATGAGAGCAAAAAAAAAATGATAATTCAGATCAAATGATTTAACAATTTAATAATTTTATAAATTAATTAAATACGTCTATTTATTTTAGTGATAATGAATAAAATGTAAACCACAGTTGAGAAAGAATGCGAGCAAAAAAGAGAACTTTAAAAAACGCCGTGAGTGCACGCGTTTTATGAGAGTGATTAATTTACTATTATTACCAACAAATATAATTCATCTAGAAAATTAGAGCATCTTTGGCTCGAGGGATCAACTTTATGTTCGATATTAAAACGATACTTGGTATTACAGTTCCTACCTTATGGCTGTTGTTGGTAGCCTCGTGTGGAATTCTTGGTTTCGTATTCGGCAGGAACTGCAGCTACTGATAGTGGACTGTCGGGGAACACCGAACACAAATTTTAGAGTATGCACGTTGCACTAATGCACCGTATAAATTATGAGTTTAAATTTGCACTTCAATAATGCGGGTAAGCGATCGTTCATGTGAACATGTATATGAGTCGGTTTGCTACTACTTATCGCAGCGTTTCCTGGTATCGGCCTCATCGGGAGCCGAGATAGAGGTTTTTGCAGTACCAAGTATGTACAAAAAAGAGAGAACGCGGCAACAAGTAAAATTTAATACTTTATGAAAAATTATATTAATAGGTAATAATAATAATAAAAAAATAAGCTAATCTAAATAAACTTAAAATTATTTACTGTCGGGTGTTGGTGAATTCCGAACACCAAATAACAGGCACTTTTTTGTGTAAAAAATGAAAATTTTGAGATTATCTTCATTTTTGATTTTGCAGATATCAAAATTTGGTAAAAGAAAATTTCAAGCTACTGTAATAAGCTTTAATTTGGTTCAAGGTACATGTTAAAAGGTGTTTTTAAAGCAGAATTATGACTGTTTGAAGAGCGTGACCTTTTCATAGCTACGTTCAGATGCAGCTAACATTAACTGTATCTCGGCAACGATGAGTCTAAACATTTTTTATTTCAGGGATTATTATTTTTGTTATTTCATAAGCTAACTTTTTTAACAAACTTTTTCGAAAATGTGATCCTCTTTTAGTTTGCTTAAAACCTTTGAAAAATCAGTATTTTTTTGCTTAAAAATCAACATTTTCAACTCCTGTAACTCTCGCGGGTATTAAAGCAAAAATAACTATAGGGGTTATTTGGGGTAGAATTTGAGGATCTGCACATTTCAATAGTCACTTTCTTTTTCGAAACCCCTGAATTGGGGTGAAACTCACCCACCAATTAAAGCTCACCCTTATTCCTTTTTAATATTTCATATTTCACCTATTTTGAATCAAACTATCCAAAAATATTTAAATTTAAAATTGCTATAGAATTAGTCCGAAGTGAGATCACCAAGTCTGTAACTGCGCTTTTATAACTATTATACTGTGAGTTCATTCTGATTTCTTGTGGTAGGTTATTAAACTATACAGTTGGAATATATAAAGTGCTTAAATATTGCTGCCAAGTGATTTGATATGTTCAACAAATTACCACGACTTGTGTTATATGGATGATACTGATTTCTTTTGACAAAATGTCCAATTTTTTTTAATGTAACAAAGGCATATAAAAATAAAAATGCATTGTGCCGTAAGAATTTTTTTGTTTTTGTTTGTTACTCTACAACTCTCATTATTACGCATATTAATAATTATTAACCTTGTGATCCCCTATTGACATATAAAGAACTATGTCCCTATTTTAGCATTTCCCCAGCATAATATGTTGTAGGATATTTGTGAATAAACTAGTCCATAGTATATGTTCTGGCTGATAGTCACACCACCAAAGCCACCCAACAAAACTCAACCAACCTAATAAAAATCCTGATTCATCTAGTGTACTTAGCAGTGGTAAAATGGCGAAATAAGCTTTATTCAACTGGTTACAGCCATGTTCCATATGTAAATCCCATAACAATTTATTATCCATATGAGTGCCGAGCAATTTACTGCTGCTTGATAGGGTAATGTATTAAAAAAATTGTATATTATGCGGCAACGGTCTCTGTAAATAGAAATTAATAAACACAGTTATTTTTATTATTAAATATCAGTTTATCTTTCTGATTCCATGAAATTACTTCTTCCAATGTAAGCTTCTCAGACGTTTCTGCCAATGAGGGTTCTGTACGGTCGTCAGCCAACATCATTAGATGATTTTTGGTGAGCTGGTTAGGAAGATCATTCACGTATAACAAAAATAGTAGGGGTCCAAGAACAGAGCCTTGGGGTACCCCCATCGCTCTATCGCGTGACTCTGACTCCACCCTACTTAATCCTACTTTAAATTTTCTGGCTTTCATGTAACTTAGTCTCCGTAACAGGATGTTTCCCCTCAAACCAATAAAATCATTTTTTTTGTTTTAATATGTCCCTGTCAGGATCATCAAAGGCATCCGACAGGTCGAATAGTAGCTCCACGACATACTGAATTTTGCCTATATATGTGTAGACATATTCTAACAAATTAGACAAGACCGTATCTGTGGATTTATTTGATTTAAAACAGTGTTGGAAAACAGTGAGTATATTATTATTTTCAATGAAAGACACCAACCTGTTATAAATAGTTCTTTCAAATATCTTACAAAAACACTTAACATAGAGATTTGCCTATAATTTTCAATTTCTATAGTAGGGCCTTTTTTATAAAGTGGCTTGCTTGAGTACAATTGGGAAAATGTCATTTATTCACAGACATATTTAATAAATAAATAAGATAATCAATTACATTCTCTTTAATATTCTTTAAAACGTTAACTGTCAGTCCATCAAAGGAAATAGATTTTTTATTTTTCAATTTTATGATTGCCGCATTCACCTCATACGCAGTTATAAGCGCGAAATATATTATATGCTCCCTATATGTCGAGATAATGCACGGCAAAGAAAAATTTGAACCACAAAAAAAAGCCAAAATGTTTAGCTATTTTTATTTTTTGTATCATCAGCAAAGTGCTATGCAATAGTTATTTATGTACCAAGAGTCGTAAGTGCACTTTTTTTGGTCGAGAATACAGTTTGCAAGAATTCGGGACAAAAAAATCGTATTATACGACCCGCGGTGCATATTATATTTTTCATCATACCCAGGAATCATTAAACTAGAAAAAAACTTATTTGAGTAAGATTTCATATTTGGTAAACCAACGTTATGAAAAATAACGTCCCGTTGCCAATGGCAACTTGTATTTGGTACATAAAACGTCACTTACGATCGAAAAAACAATGGAATTAGAGTATACCTACGTGGGAAATATGACGAAAATATATTTACTATTCTCTTTTGGCACTAGTTTGTTCATTATTATATTTTTGAACAATCGTATGTTCATTTCGTCCCAGCTTATCATTGAAAATTTTCCAGATTTCTTTTGATTCATTAGATGCATTTTATTTTAGTAGAAATTTTGATTCACTGACTTAATGTTATTTTTGAATTCCATATTATTCCATATTATTCGCCTCTGTGGTTGAAGGGGCAAGTGGAAGAATGTGGAAGAATGTGTTATGTTACCAATACTTACCAATTTGCCACAAAATCGATTTTAAGTTATTTTTCTGTGAATTTTACATTAATAATGCCCGGAGTTTTTTTTTATCATCCTTCTGAACAGTTCTGTCTTGATAGGTATATTGTCATATTTTCTAGTTTTTGCTTTAAAAAATATTTATTGTAATTAACATGTTCTTCCATGCAACACAGTAAAATAAATGTATACCTATGAATGGAAGAATGTGCTATGAGATAATGATTTAAAAAACAGTGGACGGCGTAAACTAAGTAAATAAAATAGAACAATAAAACAGCATAATGAAAAAAAATGCAGTGTATTATGAGACTATTTGATCCCCCCCTTTTTTTGTTTCTCTGGTTATTGTTAGGTTTGATTCTTCATTTTACTTCCACATCCAGTGGAAGTATAGTAACGACAAAAAAAATTTTTAAAAATTTTTATTGTTCAAATAGGCTTAGAATGTCATGAAACGTCGAGATGTCAAGTTTGAGCGAAAAAAAATTTTCTGTCTGTCGGTCTGTCTGTCGGTCTGTCGGTCTGTAACTTTTTTTGTGCGCACGTTTACTCTGGAACCGTTTGAGATATTGACTTGAAATTTGGTACCCATATGTACTTTAACGAGATTTAGAACTAGATTATATTTTCATCTTGTTCCATCGAAGGGTTGGGGGTAAATTGGAGTAAATTTGGAGTAAATAGGTAAATCAAGCAGGTAAGAGTTCATAAAATTGATATTTAGTATAGACAAAAGAAGCTAAGGTCTCAAAAAAAATTTTGGCATTAGCCACTCCCATTACCACTCCCACCCCATTATTAAAGGGGATGAAAAAAAAATGTGATTTAGTGTGTACAAGAACCAGAAATCTCAAAATATTTTTTAACTTTATCCACCCCTCACTCCCACCCTCTGTCACCACCCCCACCCCACTACCGATGTGGGGTATCGTTTTATGGGTTTTTGGGGTAGAGGATGTCAAATATTATATTATTAAAGTTCCATAAACAATTATTTCCAGATACAAAATTTTTTCCTTGTGTGACTTGGATAGAAAATCCGGATGCGGAAGTAGTGATTCCTTGGGCAGCGGTTTTTACTTATACATCCAGTGGAAGTATAGTAACGACAAAAAAATGTTTAAAAACTTTTATTGTTCAAATAGGCTTAGAATGTCATGAAACGTCGAGATTTTAAGTTTGAGCGAAAAAATGTCTGTCTATCTGACTGTCTGTCGGTCTGTCCGTAAATTTTTTTGTGCGCACGTTTACTCTGGAACCGCTTAAGATATTGACTTGAAATTTGGTACACATATGTACTTTAACGAGATCTGGAACTAGATTATCTTGTTCCGTCGAAGGGTTGGAGTGTAAATTGGGATAAATTTGGGGTAAATAGGTAAATCAAGCAGGTATTTAGTATACAGGGTCCGCCACTTAAAAGTCCCGGGCTTGTAACTTTCTTATTTTTGAAGCGGTAACCATGTTGGCCACATCAAATTGTAGACATTTTTAAAGCCTTTAAACATGCATACAGAGTGATTTAAATTTTTTTTTTTGAAAAAATTGTTAAGAAAGAAGACTTAATTTCTTTGAATATTTTTTTACCTCACCTTGTACATGAAAGGTGTTAATGTTTTATTATAAAGGTTTTAATTAGCTTCAATTTATGTTATTACGTCATATTCGAAATTCTTTTTTGTTTTAGAGAAAGAAATTAAAAACCCTTCTTCCGATCCCAAACTGATTTTTTTTAAAATAACTGAAAACATGTAAATAATAACTTTATGCTTTATTTGTAAAAGACATATTACAAACAATCCTCAACGTAACAAAACAGCAACAAGAAACAAAAGAAATAAATATTTTTAAAAACAAACTTTATTAAAATGTACTAAAAGTAAATATAAATAATAGGAAATTGCAAAAATTTTGTTTAATTTTTTTTCTTTTTTTTTTTAATAACGTAAATTGAAGCTAATTAAAACCTTTATAAGAAAACATTTCATGTACAAGGTGAGGTAAAAAAATATTCAAAGAAATTATGTTTCCTTTCTTAACAGTTTTTTCAAAATTTGTATACAAGATAAGCTAAAGTCTCAAAATATTTTTGGCATTAGCCACTCCCATTACCACCCCCACCCCATTATTAAAGGGGATGAAAAAAATTTGTGATTTAGTGTGTGTATAAGAACCAGAAACCTCAAACTTAGCAAATTCTTCCATTATAATGTAGATGTCTCATCGAGATGAACGTGTTGTGTACATTTATATGCACATAGCATATTCATCTGTTCACCAAACAGAAATATCTTAACATGACATATTCATTCATTCAAGTAATCTAAGAAGTAGTGTCTGTGCGCATGTGAAAGTTCGTGACAAGATCAGGTGGTAGAAAACATGTTCTTTCACCAAAAATCTCAATTTGTCAATAATTGTAACATAACACATTCATCCACTTGTCCCTTCAATTATGACTACATTTTATTATTACGACATTTGGGTTTAAAAAGCATTTCTCCTTGTTTTATCATATTTTAAAAATTTTGATTAAACTATCAATATTTTTTCAATTATTTAATAACAAATTTAAAACATAGAGGGAAAAGTAGACCATTTATTTGTTGTAATCTATGATATATAAGTAAATCTGCTAAAAATATTTCTTTCTAAATTGTCCAAAAGTGATTTTTGACAGAGTAGAGTGGATTAGATTTTTCTGATAATATCGACTGACCTCTGCCTTATAATCACTATCATGTACCTATCACGACTTGATATGAAAATCATACCAGAAATGGCGTAATTTATTACAATTGGGTTGTTGCACTAAGTTAAAATTTGAGGAGAATCTATGTTAAACAATAACAATTATTCATAAAAAATCATTAGAAACATCTAGAAGTTGAAAAGAAAGTCTTATAATATTATAATATTAATTACAAAAATACATGCATTTAAAACGGAGATGACATAATAACGGCAGTCAGTAGAGAAGTTAGTTATAAAACGACGAAAAACGGGTACTAATTTAGAAACTCGCTGATAGCGACGGAGAAAAAAGACAATCACGACAGTTTAATCTGACATTATATTTAACGTCAAATTCAACTGACGTTCATAGGTTACAATTCGGTATAGTTTAACAGCATCTAGTTATGGATAAATATAAGTACAGATAGTGTTTTCTGCCGTACTGTGTAAATAATACCACCAATTCACCAGAAAAACTGTTGTGTTCCAATAATAAACGCTGAACATAATAATGAATGATTTAAAGCCACCAGAGAAGGACCAAGTCTTCTTATTGTGGAGACCATTTCAATGTCAAGTAAAGTAACAAATTACAATGTATTCTAAGCGTTTTATTTGTGGTAAGTTGTACCGTAATGTAAGAATTTGATTTTTAATATGGGTTTATGCTGTAGGAAAAACGGCCGCCTTACAAGACTTGTGTGGCATTCTAGCTGTTACAAATTTAAATTACCCGCCAAACTGGTGGATAAAACAGGGTGTATTACTGTATTCTTACGGCTCTAGATTAGAAAGTTATTCATGCTTTGACTTCCTAAAAGGAGGGAAATGGCTTTGATCTGCTTTTATGTATTTTATCTAGTTCACGTTGGAATAAAGTGCAGTTGTTTTTGTTAGCTATTGATTATTTATGAAGCTCCCTAGACGCCCCATAATACTAGGATGATCAATAAATTAAGAAAGAAAATTTAAAAACTCGCCGTTGAAAAACTATATGAAACAAACTGTGAAAGTCGTCTAAAGTCGGTGAACACAATCAGTTGGAAATGACTACGAATGCGTTGGATTGTAGTTATAAATGCCCTTTGAATTGTGTGTGTTATAAATACATATCATTGTTTATTGCTTAGATGGATACTAGCATAAAGTACTTACCTATTTATTATCTTTTGTTATAATACAGACCTTTCTTGATATCTTCGTAAGTCTCATTCTGACCCTTCTTAGAAGTGAGTATCAATGGATAATAAATAATTTCTTTAGTAGATAAACTTATTTTGTTGTTTTCAGTTAGATACGCATGTATATAGTTAATAGGAAATAAAACAATGAAAAGGAAATATTTAATAAAATACAAAGTATAGTTAACAAATTCATCTAAATTAAATAATAAAATACATATTAGACATATTATGTAATACTAATAAGATAAGATAAAGGAAGTTCTTGCAGAAATTGCAATAGTTTCTACTGTCTATAGCAGCTATAACGTAAGTACCTTGCAGCTTTTGCACTTCCAACCATTGCAATGTCAAAACGATCGTCTCTTTTTAAAAATTCGCTGACCATATAAATATATCTACCGCAAGTAGAATGTCAGAATTAGCTTTTACAGATATACTGCCTTAGTCGTTTTGTAAAAAAATATTAACAATAACTGCAAACATCAATCACTATGCTAGCTAAACGTCAAATTTACTTTTGACATATGAGGTTATTTTCTTTCTTGTCAGCAATGTCAACTTATTCGTCTACATCTGTTCTGCTTATAAGTTCACATCTAACTGCCGTTATGATGTCACTACCGTTTTCGCGGCACATTCAAATAGTCGAAGTTTAACAATTTTTTAAAATATGTTGCGCTAAGAATTTTTCTTCCAAATTAAATATATATAACTAAATTAAGTCCTCCACTACCATATTTCAGCATTTTTGAAAATTCGTCAACAATCCAATTGCGGCTGGTAACGTTTAAGCACGCCTAGTTCTTTATCATTAAATATAATGTTTAATTTTTAATGCTCGATGACGCGGTGTTTTGACAACCGCCGCTTCATCTGACTGTACATCGAACTAAATATTTACAAGAAATGGTTTACGTAATCTTATTTCTTCATAAATATACATTCTGTGTTTATTCGTAGTTTGATTTGAAAAGTAGAAAATCCTAAACCATTTCAATAGACCCTTTTCAAAGCGAACATATCTTTTTTACATTTTAATGTCTTTAAATTGCTTGTAATGTTGTTAAAACGAGGCTATTAAATATAATTGAGAATTCAAGTTACCTACGTGTACAAAGGTTGCCTCCTGAACACATGCATACAGTTTAAAAGCTTAATATTTAAAATCCTGTTAGCGATACACTCTTAACTACTTCTGGGGATCTTCTACATTAAAAATAAACTTGCAAAATCCCACATAGAAAAGGATTTCCATACTATGCGGTTCGCTGAAGGCTCTCTAGTTTGCATTTAGATTGTTGGATCTTTAAATATATCTTATATATATATTCGTCTGATTGTTGGAGTTTTCTAAATATTTATCTAAGGAGATCGTGTTTGATAATGAGTTAGTTTAACAGATAGGCGACCGAAAAGGTAATAAAGGTTAGCTAAAGTTGTGCAGGGTCAGGCTCTTCGTCCGCATGAAGGGCTGTTAGCCACTTTCAGCCATTACCCTTGGTTTTTAGGATCTACATAAACACGGGGAATGTTTGCTACAGATTAGATCTGTTAACAAGACTCTTCAAAATAAATTATATCTAAGTGGTGACTTAAACTTACTTTAACGACTTTTCCAAATTCATTATACATATACTATATCACGTAGGTAACTATTATGGCTCTCAGGAGATACTTGTTCTAATCTCATAATGCAAATTATTACTGAACTTTCACAACATTTCGTCGTAAATATTATCATTTAAAATATGAATGAATTCGCTTATAAAGTAAAAAATGACAATTATATTCTATTATTTAAAAAATATGTTTTTTTGTCATTAATACTATTTGAATATAATTAGATTTATAGAATGCTTTATGGCGTCTAAGAAACTTGTTCTATTAATATGTTTTAAGTGTAAAATAGACCAAAATTTGTCACCTTGGTTCCAATGTGGCCGATAAAAAGTTAAAATCATCCTAAGGCCCAGTACTTTCATCTATAAAGAGTGGTATTTATTCTGCAGAATAAATTTTATTCCGGAGATAAGCGAAAGTCGTTATTTTTAGCTACAAATAGTGATATCGAGCAGATAAATATGCTGAATTCCTAGAATAATAGTCTCTTGAGGTAAAGCTTTTACCCCAAAAGTTCTGCGACTGGACCGCAAGACATGTACCCCCCATTTTTGAGGGCGAGGACAATATTTTCCGACCTACCCTCCAACCACTACCCCTAAACCGAAAAAACCACCCCTGCTTCCGATTTTCCGGTGCTAAGCATTTTTTTATCGGAAAATTTTATTAATGAAAGTTGTTCAGAATTGTCCAAAAACCCAATATTCAATATTTCATCAAAATAAAAAATTTGAAAAATTAAAAAAATTGATAAATTTAAAAAATATAAAAAAGACTACTAATAATTACTTGACAACTATCTTAGGTTTAATTTCAAACAAAATTGTCATGAATTTTTTAAACAAAAACTCCTTTAAATGATATTTTCGGACTTGGACAATATTTTAAACAAAATTTCAATATTTTCTAATTTTGATTAAATTTTGGATTTAGGGTTATCGGATAATTCTAAACAACTTTCGTTAATAAAATTTTCCGATAAAAAAATGCCTAGTACCAGAAAACCGGAAAAAGGAATGGTTGGTGGTTTTTTCGGTTTAGAGGTTGGACGTTAGATAGGAAAATATTGTCACCATCGTGTTCCCCGCCCTGGAAAATGGGGGGAAAGATGTCTTGCGGTCCAGTCGCAGAACTTTTGTGCTTTTTGCCTATTTCTGGTTTACCTCAAGGGACTATAACCAATTTGGCGTCTAGATCTTAGAAGAACGCTTTTATTTACAGAATAAAAGAGGCCACTCCTATGCAGTTGCGCTGTGATTGACATAGTGCTATTCAACATTCAAACTCAACTTTTTAAATCATTTATAGGATATTTTGAAAATTTACTAAATCAATGAAGTCAATTAATAATTAGCCTATAGAATAAAATTTGTAATTTAAATGTAAATATATAGTGTGTTTCACTTTTCACGGTAACACCTTAGTAGTTTAATTATTAGTCATCCAATTTCAACCATATTTGGATCGGACCTTTACTATGTCTTCCTCGAGAAAAACAAAACGTATTTCAGTCACTGGCGTGCATTTTTATTAAATAAAAATATCGATTTTTTGAGAAATCATATTAGGCATATTTTTATTAAATAATTAATAGAATCAGCATGATTTAGAACCTTCATTTTCAAAATTTAATGATATTTAAATTTACGGTTTTCGAACTACGGCCACTTTAATATTACATTTTTCAAATATTTAATAATTAATAACTTGGAAACGAATGGAATCAAAAAAAGTAATTCTTATTTTTCTATTTAAATTCACTCAGGGTACAATTTGGAATCACTTACGGTTATTATATTAAATTTATTTGATAGTACCAGTCATGGAATCTAGTTACGTTCAAGTGAGCAATTTTTAAATTGTTTCTGGGCATTATTTATTGCTTGCTATATATACTCATGGAATAGGATATAATAAATAGTTCAAATGACCAACATATATTATGTAAATGCAGGCACGGTAGCTCAATCGGTTAAGGCGTATTGAGCGGCGAATACGCTGATCGACTCGCTACCGCGCTCTGGGTTCGACCCCCAGCCCCGGTATTGACAACACCGGTGGGTGTGGATGTATGTCTGCGTTTTTCCGAATGTGTAACCCCCTTCCGGACAGCCTTGGCTTTGGATTTGGGGGTTGTCTACTATCTGTGGTGTGTTTATGTTTATGTTATGTTTATACGAGATAATGGAATGAAGTAAATAAAAAGGCATATTGATATAAAACGAAAATATAGTTAGATACAAATTAACACTGCTTTTTGATAGTATTTTCTTGCTCCCAGCACTTGTACCTGACCTCTTATTACTAGAAGTGGAATTTGACCTTAACACTTTTCGCAGTTCATCAGTGGTCGTGCTAGTCTGCTTATCCATAAGGGAATATGTTTTACACGAGTGGCACCTAGAAGTCTTGAGTCGATCCCTATAATGAGATAGAGTGAAATATAAGTAGCAAAATAATGTACGTGAAAGAAAGCGATATATTAACATTGATGCTAGGCACTTCAGCATGTTAAGAGTTCCGCCGACGACTAAAAGTAGCTAAAGAGAAAAGTGGCGACAGCGTAAGTTAAATTTGTTTCTTTTCAGCATATTATTTGTCCATTTCTCTTCTCTTCTACCTTACATTGGCATCGACTCAATATTTTAAAATGCTACTACTGTATATTGACAAATGTAAATTAAATTATACCCAAGAAACTATCTTCGACTTTCTCTGATTATTAGTGATTGATCACTGATCAGACTACAATTTCATAGTCTTAAGAAAAGTAAATTATCTTACCCCCATAAACAACGAGGCATTATTAGTTTACCTGAAACAAATAATGACAATTATTAAAATGTTCATAAATGACAATTATTAAAATGTTCATAAATTTATTAGCATGTTAGATAATAGTTCTAATTACAATTGTTGCAACCGCAACCTTCTTGCCAGTATTTTAAAAATTGATTATTATGTTAGATTCAAAGCTTTATTAAAATATACGTTTTTGCAATTACTTAATTATTCGAAGAACGATTACCCAAGGAAATAAGTTAAGTGCGGTCATTTAAGCAAACTGTACTTTTTGAATAATTCGTTTGATGATAAAATTCAGCAACTCCTTCATTCCCTTTTTTGATTTTGTTCAAATACCAGCGAGATTAAAAAGCTCACAGGATTCAAGTACTAAATTCGGAATATTCAAAGGATTCTCAAGTTACCGTCAATACAGACACTTTCTAATATTCGTCTTGTCCAAAACATCTTTAAAATCTTAATACCGTTTATTTATCTTTTTTTGCTTTCCTTATTATGCCCATATGATTTAATTAAGTTTATAAACAGACAAAATTTTTAATGGTCATAGTAGAAATTTTTTTTGTAAATAGTTCCATTTCATAACAGGCAGAATCCAAATATCGAAAAAAAAAATGTCTATGTGTGCAGACCATTTCTGATAAAGATAATAATTTTTAGATTTAAATTTTTATTTCAAATTAATATTATTACGAAACGAGTGCAAGTTGTAGACGAACTGCGAATACCTATTCGAACAATAAAAATAAAAGAGATTGATGTGTACTTAAGCTTAGTAATACCACGTAAAAATTAATTGTGCCATATCCGGCTAAACTGATAATCAATAGGTGTTGACGGTCACCACGTCCGACCGTTATTTCCGTTCATCTCTTGGTTGAAATTGGTCAATTTTAAATGTCACTTTAGGGCTGCGTGATCGATAGCCAAGGAGTCGCCCCGAGGTCCCGGGTTCGGGTCATGGCACCGTGAAAATTCTTTCGATAAAAAAAAATGAATTCTAATGGGTGTGTGTCTCTCGTCTGTGAATGTGTAACCATTTTCCGCACCAAATCGTTTCAGTCGTTCAGGGATAAAGAGGGTTTTATTAAACATAATTACACCACATATACCGGGTGTCCAAGAAGTCTGTAAACGGTCAAATATCTCGAGAAATACACATTGTATCCAAAAAAGAAAAACACGTCCTTAATAATTTTAAAAGCGCTATCCAATGATACCAAAATCCCCACCCTTTGGGGTGGGGCGGGGGGCAACTTTAAAATCTTAATGCGGAATCGGATTCTACGGCAAAAATTACGTCAAGTTTGTCTGAAACGTTTTTCTCGATTCGTGACAGATGGCGCTGTAATCGCAAAAATATTTTTTTTCGTAATTTCTAAAAAATTCTATGGAAGAACGAAAAATAATAAAGTACAAGTTCATTTTCTTGAGAAAGCCATTCAATGGTGTTAAATTTAATACTCCCCACCCCCACCACCGTGGGGAAGGGAAAGTGGAGGGTAATTTTCAAATGCTAAGTGGAAACCCTCATTTTTTATTATTCGTAAAAATGTTTAATTTTCAAGAAATTTTTTTTTTTCGCCAAAACGATTATTTTTTTTTTAATTGAATTGTTTGTCCACCAGGCTCTACATCCGCCAATAAAAAATATGGGATTCCGTTTAAGATTTTAAGGTTTCCCACCATCCCCCCCCCCCCTTCATGGTGGTTGTGGTAGGGGGAAGGGGAAATTTAACACCATTGGATGGCTTTTTTAAGAAAATGAACTCGTACTTTATTATTTTTCATTCTTCCGTAGAATTTTTTAGAAATTACGAAAAGAAATATTTTGCGATTACAGCGCCATCTGTCACGGATCGAAAAAAAAGTTTTCAGACAAACTTGATGTAATTTTTGCCGTAGATACCGAGGTAGTGAAGCCATTACCACATGTTCCAAATTCAAGGACTTGGGTGTTATTTTTGATTCTACACTAACTTTTATTCCTCATATTAATTACATTATAGCTAATTCCAATTAGAATCGGGGTTTTATTATGAGAAACTCAAAGCACTCAAACACACTAAAGATGTTTCAACAATTACTTTGCTGTTTAATGCCTTTGTCATGTCTAAACTAGAATATGCTTCAGTTGTCTGGAGTCCAAACTATGAAACTCATATTTCTAACTTAGAAAAAGTTCAGAGGAAGCCGAAGCACGCTAAATACCTTTCTTATAAGTCTGATGGTGTTTATCTAGCTGTTGGTACACTGCAATCTGAATTGTTGGCTAAATTTAACTTAAATCAACTAACTTAAATGAACTAAGGTTACTTCAATATAATTCTTCTCGAACTTTAACGTAGTTGCCTTTGCAAAAATCATATATGTCTAATAATGAAATGTGAATAACTACCTTTTTGTGAATAATAGCTCTTTGGTTCTCTCTTTTGTTTCTTAATAGGTATAAGTACTAGTGCAAAGTATAAGGATCAATAAAAATTATTTTGGAAGTGATTTTTTATTTTTAAATAAATTTAATAAAATATAAAAACAAATAGTATAGATTTGAAATGGATATCAATGAATTCAGAAAAAAAATCTATAATTTATTGAACACTATGAGCCACCACCTTCCCATTTGAAAAAAAAAGTTTTTAATAAAAAAGTAATTTGATCAATTTTGGAGGCGTGAATAGTTATTTATGAAATTAAACTAAAAATTATATTTTTCCCTTGGACTTTACCTGCCGTGGAACAAATTTTGGTATTCAAATGCACTCTAGACGAATTTCTTAAAATGCTTAAAAAAACTGAACATCCATTCAAAAATTCGTGAAAATCCCATGGTATAATCATAATATTGTTTTGAAACAAAATATGTAAAAATATACAGGGTGTTCCATTTAAAAATCGAAAGTTGTGGTCATTTCCGGGTAAACCGGAAATGATCTCATACCGTTTTCATGTCCAAAAATCCGTTTTTACAGGTAGTTTATGCACCCCAAATTTCAAGTAGATAAGTTAAAGAATAAAGGAAATATAGGGGAGAGCCACTAGCCTGTGGCACCCAGTATTGTTATTTTTATCATTTGTATCTTCCTGCTCTTGAATTGGATTTTTCTGTCTGGGCAGTTGTACCTTTAAATAAATAAAATAAATAAATAACGATAGTAGTATATTTTCTTCTTGAATTTTAAGTAGTTTACTTCGTTCTGATCTTGACAAACTTCTAAATATATAATTTTCTAACGTTACCTTATCTGCAACATTTTGATAATCCGATTTTCAACATAATTTTGAAATTAAATTCCTTTGTGCCGATTTAAATAACATTTCTATTTCTATATTTCTGCAACTTTAATTCAGATGATCGATTTCAAATCATCATCATAAATCAGTTTTAGACAGTGATAAAAACACAAATAGCCACTGCATGTTTTCAGAAACCTTTTCCTCCGTTGCAATTACAAGAAGTATCATTAGTCATGATCGATCCGAACTTAACTATAAAGAAGAGAACAGGAAAATTAGGAATTTTTCTACAAATTAATAATTATCACCTCGAATTAAATTTTCGTTAAGCGAATATATAAGCGAATATGTACGATAAAATGAATTGAAAATTGTTACAGAATTTAAATAATTTGCAAATGGAACAAGCTACAACTTTATTGTTACATTGTGTGCTTTAGTAGCGGTTATATGGTCATAAACTCGTATGTAAAATATTTTAAATATTGTTAAGTAAATACTAAATCTTTTATGATCAAAGTAGAACAAGTGAAATAAAATTACAAACATTCGACAAATACACGTTTACAAATTAATAATAATAACAAGCTTTGAAACTAACATTTGCAGCATAATCTAATAACTTTTTCTTAAATCTAAATATAGTCTAATCATTATAAATCTGATTGAAAGCCTATAAATTCTGCAAAAATAGTTTTGCTCAAACCGCCATCTTGGAAAATGGTCGGCAAAATACGGTTTCAATAAACCAAAATCCATTGAGCATTAAACTCAAAAAAAAAACTAATTATTTGTTTTTCATTATGATGGAAAACTAGTATAAATAATGTTTAAAGTAAGCCATGAAGAACGAAAATTGTTTGTTTGATAATTCAGAAAACGGCCTCTAATCAACATAAATTAATTCAGTTTAAAAATTGGAAAAATATTTTTATTTAGTAAATATTAAGAATAACATTTTATTAGCTTACTGTAAAAAAGAACTTAACAAACCCAATAACTATTTCGCTGACTATCAACGTACCAGATATTCAAAGTAGATTCGTAGGTATGCTTCTAGAGGACATATTACTAACGTAATATCTCCTCTATACATTTCCTTAAATATACAAGGAATAAAAAACCAGCAACCAACATATATTATTCTCCGACTAATGCAACGCCGAGCGGTGGATTACAATTACAAGCCTGGCCGCGATAATTGCAATAATTATGTATTGTCGCAAAACGCCAAAGCTTCGATTACAAATCATATATCAAAGTAGATATTCAAAGTACAGATCTCCCTCTTCTACTCATCCTCTACTTCTGGAAATGGTGTTCTGTGCAACTTCCTCAAGCATTATAGGTCACTGTCTTATGCACTTTTCGAATTACATATTGAAATTTAAGAAAACGTATACAGGGTATTGTTTTCTTAAAGAACAGTAATAAAATTTCCGGATCTGGATTTTTGTGTCATACATATACTTATTCAGGACCACTACTGTATCACATACGCCAAATATGAACTTAATGCTTCATTCCTTTACAAAGTAATCACCATAAGACATTTTGGCAAAAAAAATACATAAAACGTCCTGTATTTTAGCAACGAACGCCCAACTAGCTTTTTCTATGGGTGATTCTAATTACCACCGATGTCCTTCATCTGCCGTTAAGCCATGTCCGTCTTATCGTGAAACACCCTGTATACCGAATAATTGTAGGAAGTGCTCGTTTTTATATTTACCTCTTCTTTTGGAAGCTACTTGTAATTCTATAAATTAAATAAAAAATAAAATATATAAACTAGATATATCTTATGCTTCGAAACACTAGTAGAGAAAAATCATTCGTGCAACACTTAGGAAAAGTATTTCTTCCGCATAATGCTTATTTTCACCTCAGTTATCGCATAGATCAAAAATATTGCGTCTATTGCGTAAGCAAGCAAATATTAATCACTTTATAACAAAATTATCTGGATAAAAACGTGTAGATCCCATCTGGCATATTTCCATTAAAGAGATATGAATAGGTTAAAAAAGTTACATAGATATGTCACTCAAATTCAGCTGCAAGGTGCAGCACCATTGTTGATATTTGCACAATATTTCAATCAAAAGTAAAAGTTTTTACATAGATATTCACATGCATTCACGGATCTTTCTACGGAATAAATCTCTCTTTGCTCTTTGACTTGACTTGCAGATAAAAGCATTGACCTTTCAGCAGATATGTTGAATCCTCTCTAGCAAGCGAAATCATAAGTCTTCCATTTGTTCCAAGCCAGAATTCTATCCCTTTGAAATATACGCTTTCATTATAAATGTGATATTATCTTATTGATTTTACGTTTACTTGTTTTCCTGATATTGAATTATTTGCTTTTCTAGTTTATCTTCGAATATAATTCTCACACAGGCTTATTTAATTTTATCGTTCGTAGAATAAGAATTAGAATTATAATACAAGTCTAAAAAACATCAGTACTTTCAAAGAACACAAAATTTTAATAAAGGTCGTTCTTCTAGCTCTTCTACACTAAAATCCAGTAAATAAGACGGAAAAAAGTGTAAAATGTGGAAAGTGGTGGAATAGCACCGATTTGAAAAATTCCTTTTTTCACATATTCCCTAGACTCTCAGGAACATTCATCAGCATTGACCCCTGCATTATCCCCCAAAAAGGGGAAAGTTAGGGGGGGGTGTGAAGTGCCCCAAAAAGTAGACGTCATAAAAACATTTATAAAATTAATATTTCGCCTCGGAAATGGAAGTTCCTGGAAGTTCTTTGGGTTGCTGATCACGAATCTGAGGTCAAAATTGAGGAATTCCATATTCCAGTATGGAATTCGTGCCATTTTTTTATGAAAATTCCACTTTTTCGGGAAATTTAAATATCGATATTGTGCTGCAGAAGTGTGCTCTAGGGGTTTTTTTGGGTCGCTGATCACGATTCCAAGGTCCAGATTGAGCAATTCCGTATTCCAGACTGGAATACGTGCCATGGAAAATTCCATTTTTTCAGAAAAAATTTAAATATCCACGTTTTTCCACGAAAATGTGCTCTAGGAGGTTTTTGGTCGCTGATCATGATTTTGAGGTCCAAATTTAAGAATACCATATTTCAGACTGGAATGCGTGCCATGAAAAATTTCATTTTTTTCAGAAAAAATTTAAATATTAACGTTTTTCCACGAAAATAGGTCGATCTGTCTGGCTGAAATATCGGATAAACAGGAAGATGAAAGTGACACTGAAGAAGAACCAACAAATTCTGAATTATCAGTTCTCGAATATGATTCAGATTATGATCGATGTAAATGGTGTAAAATATAAAAAAATAATGATAAATTAAAAACTATTTTATCACACAGAAAACCACCTTTTGTACCAACATAATAAATGCTGTATTTTTATAAGAAATTGTTATCTTTTAATCACTTACCTCACTTGAAAGAAGAAAAAATTTGCATGCATGCCTGCAGTGTTTATAAAATTGCCTTGTATATCAATTTGAAATGCTCGTAATATTCATACATAACATTTTTCTTCAAAGTAAAATTGACTAATTCTTGAATTTGGACCTCAAAATCATGATAAACGACCCAAGAAGCCCCCTAGAGCTCACTTCCGCAGCACAATATTCATATTTAAATTTCCGCCCGAAAAAGTGGAATTGTCATCAAAAAATGACACGAATTCCATACTGGAATATGTAATTCCTCAATTTTCCTCGGATTCGTGATCAGCGACCCAAAAAATCCCATTTGTAACGGGTAAATAGCACTTTTCGGGGCGAACCCTGTATGCGTGGTTCTTTTTGGTATACCTTACCTTATCCTGCACTTAAGTGGTAGGAACATTTCTTCATTGAGTGCATAGGAGGGACATAACGCATTTATAATTATATCTTTATGGTATAAAGTTTGATTTGGTTAATTTAAGGAAGTAGCATGTTACCTTATTATTATTATACCTTTTAGGAATGTTCGACTCCCTCATGGTACTAGGAACCTTCAGAGTTTATATTGTTAATTAGCCATGGCTCACACTGCTTAAATTAATTTGTCGATAAATTGTTGGCGTATGCGGGCGTCTAAAACATGGCAAAGCGGTAGTGAAACCTTTTCTCAGTATTGTAAAATATAGGCAGTTAGGCGCGGCGTAACATTGTGTGCATTTTTCAATCACTTTATGCCTGGGATTTATTCACATGAAAGTCATAAGTTTCTCAGTTAACACTTGTTTACTCCAATCAATGTTCGGACAGAAACAGCCATGTTAGTTGTTTACGTTTAGAATCAGGTTATCGGCTGAGCGCACTGTCGGTACAGGTTGATCACGTCATTGCGCGATGTATGAATTCTAATTATTACCAATTGTTTTTCATTACGGGTTTCCAACGAACATGGATTCGATTTCGGAAAAGAGGGTTCTGGAAGGAATTAACGGCCATTTAAGAAGCTGTTGTGGCACCGAGCACATGGGCTAGATAAACCCCTTAGTGAATTTTGATAATTTATATTTAAAAGGAAAGGCCATTCTGCAAGAAGGTACGTCTAAATTTGTTTCGCCGTGTAGGCGGTTTGTTAATTGTTCCTCGTTTGCAGTAACGATAACAATATTTCTTGTTTTGTAGATTTGCCGGCCTAACTTACACTCTGGCTAACTTGCACTCTGGCCAACTTGCACTCTGGCTAACTTGCACTCTGGCTGACTTGTATTCTGTAACTTACATTCTGTTAATTTGCACTCTGGAATTTCGCATTTTGTAACTTGTACCCTGCAGACTTGCTGTTTTGGTATTTTATGATCCTGGATCTATGTTAATTTGAGCTGTAGTACTATTTGGTTGGAAGCGCTGTGTGATTTGATTATTTAACCGACTATTGGATAACCACGGTCGCACGTGGAGCACGCTGCCCTGCTGCTGGGTCGGATACCCTGATGAGAACACATGGTTGTAGCACGTTATGCAATAAGGAATTGCCCTGTGTGTCCTGGTACTGAGGTGTCGACAATTCAAAAATAAGGTCAGACTGTCTTTTTTATTTACTCAGAGACGACGAAGTGAAATTCCAGCCTCTAATAATACAATAAACGTCGTGTGGGACGACGGTGTTGAATTATAAATTTATACCAATCCTTTCAAATAATTTTTTGCTAAATTACCAAGCCAAATTTTACACCTAATTTAAGTCAGATAATTTCGTTAGTACTACAAACTTTAATAAGTTCCACAGTAACTGTGAACCGTAAATAGTATTATTTGAGGGGACCAAAATGAACCATTTATGAAATTTAATAAATTAATAAGCATTTTGATGCTCGTAGAGCACATTCTTACCGCATAAAGATACTTTATTGTGATATAATTTTTAAACTTTATTAAATCTAAATTGAGGACCCAACCTTGACTTTGTTTTTTTGCAACACCCACAACCCCAAAAGGCTAGGATAGGCATTTTTCTTGGTCTTAACTAAAACGAGATTAAGCGGCGCCTATTTAAATAATTGAAGACTCTAAAACTAAATTTTCCAAAGATCCTTACCCACACTCAATGCCTCCGACGAGAGAGCTGCCGCCTAGCAAGTTATAATCCCCGTGGGGGCTACACCTTGGGCCCATTTCCGAGGCGAAATGTTAATTTTACAATTTTTTATGACAGCTATTTTTTGGGGCACTTTAACCCCAGAAAAGAAACCAGCATGCAAAGTTTCGTCCAAATCCGTTTAGTGGTTTCGCCGCTATCGTGCTAACATAAATACATACACACGCACACACACACACACAGACATTTTTAAAACCCACTTTTTTGGGGTTCTGGGACCTCAAAACGTAAAGATTTGATGTTATCTCAATTTTCGATTTTGGACCAATTTCAGTAACCTCCAATTTTATTGTGGGGAGGTTAAAATCAGTAAAGGTTCGACAAAAAAATCTATTCAGATGCTCTTGTTTTCTGACGTATCAATTTTTACAATTTCTCATTGAATGTTGAAAAAATATATACAAGATGATCTTTTTACAGAAATAAAACTAAAATTAGAGAGTTGAGCTGGATTTTTTTTTATGTTAATATTGGTAGTAGTGTAGCTACCCAAATTGTATAAAATTTAAACAAATCCTGATTAATATTAAGGAGGTTCTGACTAAAAAGAATACTGGCCATAAGTAGTTTATCACTCTCTATCTCAGTAATTAAATGCTGCAGACAAATTTCTATAGCCGTTGGTGAATAGGGAAAAGGTTCTTTATCAACGTAGAATGTACAGTTCGTCATGAAATATCCTGTATATACAGTAGGGTGGTCCTTATTTTTCAAATTTAGATATTTTTTGTGGCACCCCCCCCCCCAGAATGGTTCCATTCCATAAAGAAAATACTCTGTGTAAAACTTTAGCTTAATAGGATTACGTTAAGGAGTGCCACAACGCCCCCTTTTTAAACAATAGAATTGTTATGGGTTTAATGCGCGCTTAGGTTGAATTGATTTTTTTATTAATTCCTTGCGACAGATTAAAAAAAAAATAACAAAATAACACCGAATACTTAATTAAAAAGGAAACATCAGTCCCTTACATGTTGGGCACAATTCCTTTTTTTTTAAGTCGGGGAATCGTTTTCTATAATCATACACTACTTGGAGCACATAACGTTTTTGCTCGTCGTCTTTTGTCAATAAACTATTGTAATCGCTGAATAATTTAACAACTAGTTCCGCCACGTCTTTCACGACTTCCACGACTTTCAGTTTCTTTTTTTACAAAATCATAACATTTCAAATAACTTTTATCTGAACTTAAGATAAGGCAAGGTGCCATAAGTGATTTTTAAATCTATGTACTGTTGCTCGGATCCGTGGATTTATATTCATGAAGTTTTTTTTAAAAAACACTAATCTTGGTATGGAGCTGAAGTTGCCAGTCAGTGGTGCTAAGAACCAAGCTCTAAGTAAACTTTAATAATAAACATTGAAATATCTCGTATATGTTTTCATTCTGAAACCGCTGAATGGAATTAATCCCGAATCAAAAAAATCTTTAAAGTATAAATGGCTTTTACCTTCCATCGGGCATGATGCATCGCTCCTGGAGCACGAAAAGATGTCTCGTGGAGGAACTTCTCCCAACAGTATGAATGCTAATTCCAGAAACTCCCTATAATCTTCTCGGGGTTGACGTTCTGAATCTTCGAAAGTACGCTGTATAAAGTGGAAAAATTTCATCTGTATTTTGTAGGTGATCGCTAACAACGGGTCTTCAAACCCACACTTGAAATATTCTTGATTAATTTGGGGCCACTCCTGTTGAAACCTTTGAAAAATTGGAACCAACTGACCGCTTGTTACTCCAAATTTTTTCTTGAACTCTAAGGACCAACTCATAAATGTAGATATGGCAGATCTCTTTCTAGGAATTGTTCTAGTAGAACACAGCTATCATTAAAAACTCCTGTATTTGTAACTGTGCTATCGAAATATACTTGTTTATTAGATGAAAGTTTACTAGTGGTCGCATGAGTGTAATGTCCAAGAAGATAAACTCGATTATCATGTTGCAAAGTGATTCCCGCCATATCGAAATTAAATAATAGAAAATATTCATTTTAAAATCACTGAATTTCATAGTCACTCGTCACAGTACAAGAGACAGTGAGATACTGTTAAAACTGTACTGTCTTTACCACAACAAGCCCTTCCAGATGATTCACTGTTACTCCTTCTAGCAACGACTTTCCGCTTTCTTGGGAAAAAGGTCCGATAAACTATTTTATATTTGTCTATTATGAGTTAACACCTATCTATTGTTTACTTCTTAGAAAAGGTCAATTTCTCAATACGGAGTATTTCAAGAAATTCAGAATCTTGAGGGTGCTTGCGGCACGTTTTCCCCTTGACCGATTTGACTCAGATTTTCAAGGGATTACTTTTTTAGAAATTGGAACCATTGTGGAGGGTGTCGCAAACTAAATTCGACAATTTTTTTTCCGTCAAGTATAAATAAGGGCCACCCTAATATACAATGTCCGCCAAAAAGTCCCCCACAAATGTGTGTTAGTCCTGGCGTATAGGTCGGAAAATTATTATATTTTAATTGTCTCAACAGTAAACTACCTTTATTTTCGAAAATATAGAAAAATGTATTTTAAAGAAGTTATATCTAGATATCAGATTGGGCAGTTCTATTTGAAAAATAATAATTCTTCACTTTTTTGCGCGTAATTCCTAAGCTATATTTTTTTATTATTTTTCTGTTATTAATAATTCTCTTTGTTTGATAGTTTCAACCTAAATAAAGGATTAAAATCCACTTCGAAGGACTTTTAGCAATACTTTTTTGACCAAATATATATTTTCGGAGAAAACGCTGAATTTTTTGGTGCAGAGTTGTTCTCTTTTTTTTAATATTGACTTTGTCGAAATTTTTATACACAAATCGCTAAATAAAACTCTTTTTAAGCGATTTGTATTAAAAATTTATAATGCACATACATAAACAAATAATAATATACATAAATTTAAAACAATAAGCACAAAATCATTGCTTTAAATTATATAATAATTCACGTTTCAAATTAGTTTATTATACAACGACCATTTAATGATGGCTATTGAGACACGAGCATGAGAATTATAACATGAGCCGTAGGCGAATGTCGTTATGAATGAGGGTTTCTTAATGGTCATTAAATGTGAGTTGTATACATTATTATACTCTTCGCAAAAACGAAGAGTATATTGTATTTGATCGGACATTTCTAAAATCGTAAATATCGCTCGTAGAGACAAAATTTTCATATCATTGTGTTAGTGAACGAATTCTGAACAGCTTTCAAAATGTCCGTCTGTCCGTCCGTCACGTTTATTGTAAGCACGAAAACTTAAAAAAGAAAAGTCCGATTGCATTGAAATTTAGAAAGTAAGCTAGTGTTAGCTAGAGGAAGAACCCTATTGTTTTTGAAAAAAATCGATCAGTAAATAAGAAAGTTATTAATTATTTAATTAAAAAAAAAAAAAATCTCTTAATTTTTGTGGCTTGTACTAAAATGGAAATCTTGCGAGATATTATTTCCATAATAATTTATTTTTTTTGTTTATGAAGTTTACTAATATTTCATAGAAGTGAAACATGTATGAATGTCAAAAAATATATATCATAGACAATCAATTTTTGTAGCAATAGGTGGTGGCGCAGAGGCTAAAGCTTTGCGTTGCAATCCAAACGTCCCGTGTTCGAATCCCACAGGTTGGATATTTTTTTTTCATACAATTTTTTTCGCAACAAAGATGGTATCACAAAATTTAGGATGTCCAAAAACTAACATTATTTACAAGAAAACTGCGAAGAGCATCCTATAGAATGTGTAACAATTATATATAAAAAGCTCAGTAAATTGGCGAAGAGTACGTTTTTAGCTGTTTTTTTTTACGACCAGTCATAACATAAGAGAAAATTAACACTTTATTTCTGAAAATTAATTACATATTACAATTTAGGAAATATGAAACTAAACTTAGGAAATATTATGGATTATTATTTCAATTTCATTTTCACTATCACACATGTTCACTGATTTTAATTGCAAAAAGCACATAGTTTGAAAATTTGCTAGGTAAACAGTAAGTATGACTTGTCAAAATTAATAAATTTTAGATCTGTCAGATGTTCCAGACATTAGTTGATACTGACAGAAATATTTCTGTGTGTCGCGTTTCTATAGTCTTTTTCATCATAGCTCCGCGCATGCGCCGCCGCCACGTTTTTTCCGGGAACTATGAAATGTTCGGACACATAAGCCAAATTCTGTTTAGGGCAGGTGGAAGTGGTAAAATACGTCATTTTGATGTCACAAGCCTGAATTGATAAGTATCAGTTGATTGAGGTTACGTTTTTTGTTTATATTTATATGTTAAAAAGATGAGTGTAACTAAAAAATTAAATTGGCAGCTAGTCAATTAATATTTGATGACTTAACGCCATGTTTATTAGGTGGGCAAATATTCGATATGTTTATCAAACATAAAATTGTGCAACAAACAGTGATACTAACAATAATGAGGGATATGAGAGTGGATCATTTTCGGATTCCATTGTTTTACGAAGAGTGGATAGATAAATATCTTGAAATTGATTTTTTTAGGCTGTTTAGATTAAAAAGATTCACAGTAGAAAAGCTCGTTAGACAAATATACATATATAACAACTTGTGCCTGGCTGCATGGAAAAATCTTAATGCCATTAGGAAAAAGATATGTAGTAAACATTAGTAAAATTTGTCATATTATGTAATTTTGTATCCACCATTTTTCATATTTCCATAACTATAGCATTCTCTGTAATGGTTAAGGGGATCCCATTAATTTCCATGTTAATTTTATTCATTGCATAAATATTATAATAATTATTTAAAATAAACTTAACCTGAATATTGTTTAATAACATCTGTCACATCTGACTAACCCAAGCCACTGACCCAAGCATATCCAACTATAGACTTGGTAAAGCTAGGGAAGAGAGGAGAAACACTGAACTATACTACATATTGGAAGTCCCCCTAGGATACACCTACCCGGTCTAGAAAGAGAGGGAAACAATAAGAGTCGCATTTGCAATACAATGGCGGATTGAGATCGTTATTGGCTCCATCTCTTTCCAATGATGACGCGGTTGCCATTCCATATGTAGTATAGTTAAATGAGGAGAGGTAATTTTGGTGAAGTTATACGTCACTGGGGCAGTGAATAGAATGACTGCCCTGATGCCCTGGGCAGGTGGGCAACTTAAAAGAATTTGGCTATAATTATGTCAACACTTCTTGCAGGTTAGAAACATAACCTATTTTTACTAACCTACAATGTTGAAAAATTATTTGCATGAATTTTTAGATATTCGCTTGGAGCCACTACGGCTCCAAGCTAACAATGCGGATACAAACATTAAAAATAAGAATAAACTTAAAAAATTTCAAATTTGAGGTTACATTAGTTACATGATGAACATTCCTTATAATGACATGCGAGAACTGTCCAAACAAACATGACGGAACTCGACGCATGCAAACAAAAAATTCTCTATGATGAAAAGGTCTATTGGTTATAAACTTGTATTTTAATGAATTTCATTAAAGTGGGGAATGTCTAATAAACGAATTAAAGTATGGGGGAAGAAAAATTTCTAACCTGATCAATTTTTACTTTGAAACAATCATTAAAGAGAGGAACTTGAATGGAATAATATTGTAGTATTCTGTGAAATATCTAGATCAGCCCCATGTCTAGTTATAACATCATGTATCTTAACTTATTGTACAAATATTTAGGCCCTTCTTCAGTAAAAATTTTATATACAAAGTGATTTTTTTGTTTTTGTCCATCTGTAACCATTTGATTTTCTGTATGTGGCAACTTGTAGAATCCCTTCTGGGTTGTCCAAACAATATCTTAACCTTACATTTTGTACTCTCAGCATTGCTTTTTTTTTGTTTTTTCTTTAAGACACGTGGGCACAGCCACAATAATTAAACAATGAAATCGTTAATTAGTCAACAAATAAAATAGTTTGACGTTTTTGTTTAGAATTAAGCTTCCAAATGACGCGCCATATGCGGAAAGGGTGTTTTTAAAGTTGCGGTCGAGGTCTGGATTTTTCCTAAAAAAAGAATTGGCGTAAGTGTCATATAATTTAATTTAATATTCGCTTTCGTTTGCGAGATATTTAGAGCGGATAGTTTTAAAATGAAAGGCACAGTATAAAAATAAAACTAAATTCATTCTCAGCATAAATAATTTTTGCAGCAAACGAAAAGTAAATTTAAACTTGTCTACCCTGCAAACAGTGTTAAGCTTATACATATAATCTCAGAATTAAACTGAAACGTGATAGTCCAGCAAATAAGGACACTACACTTAATCCGATTTACAACAGCCCTCCCTAGTTATACCATGAGATCATAATTTTCCAGTTTATGTTAAAGGATGTCTCATACCGTTACAGTGTTCAACTGTAATTTTATTAACTAATGCTATTAGATGGGATTTAAGTCTTCTTGCATACATAAGGGAGAACCTATATGGAATTAAGGAGATTCATACACTGAAGTTAAAGTAAATGCTGTTGTAATATTACTACGAGAAAAATATAGCATTTTTTAAAAGTTATTTATTGGTTAGTTGTTTTTAAGATATAAGTATGCTAAGAAATATATAATAATAATAAAAACAAACTTTATTCAATAAGCTCACATGAAAATCAAAATAAGATAGCTTTAACAGGGAGTACAATTTAGCTTATCGAAATAGATTGTATTGGAATTAACCTGTAACAAATGTACAGAGAAATTCCGTCTTTCATACAAGCTAGGTCCCAAAAAGGACTTATAGCAATTTAAAACTGAATTAATTAAATATGATACCAGAAAAAATAGAATGTGTGCTCATTTTTTTGTTTGGATTATTATCAATATCACTTACAATTTTGCCAAATCGTTAGTGTTTTGGCAAAAGGGTGAAGAGACCATTTACGTAGTTTTGAGTTATGACCATTTTTTGTTATTTAAGATTTCTGTGATTGTTTTCGATGAGAAATATTTTTTACATGATGAGAAACTTAATAGATATCATTTGAAATGAGAATTTTCCAAATACTATGTACCGCCGACTTAGAATTAAATATTTTGTAAATATTCGCCCTTTTGCTTATTGCATAGGCCACGAAATATGAAAAGAGTGGTATATTCGCCCAACCATTCGCCCTTTTGCAAGTTTTTTTTTAACTTTCGGTTTCGATTGTTGCAATAATTATTACTATTTAGTATTAACACTACTTATTTAAAATTTTAAAACATAATATTTCTTCATAACATGGGTCTTGATTATCGTCAAGAAACACAAATTCACAACATCTAAATGCTCTTCTGCATGATTATCAATATTGGCCTTAAATAAATTCAAGAATACAAACTTTACTTGAGGGAGTAGAAAATGATTATTTTCTCTTACACATTCTACTCCCCCAAGTTCAAGAATAGCCACCCAGAAGTCAGAATGGGGAGTTAATGCACATATTACAGAGAAACACCCGATAAACTGTAAAAAAATGCGTTTTTTATGGGTTTTTTATGTTTTTTTGGGTGGTAAACTATGCATGTGACGTGTTCAGCGCAACAGATTCGAAGCGCTGGGTATCCATGATGGATTTCCCCTCCCCACCTCCCTTAATGGGGTAAAAAAAAAAATAAGTGTAAACTGTTTTTTTATTGGTAGGAGGAATAAGGTGGTAACTTTGTTTGGCATGGCAGCAGCGAAGTTGATACTTTGCACCAGGAGAGCAGAAAAAGTTTCTTCTCCAACAAATGCGACCCCCAAACAAATAGATGGTAAAAATTATACTTGTCAAAAAAGTCTACTTTTCTTCATGGAACACATTTTATTTTTACAAAAACGGTTTTATTGTTGCAACATATTACATTTATTTCTAATTTTACTCAGTACTTTCATTACGAAAACCAATATAAGATTCAAATACTATATACCACGAGCAACTAGGTATCCTGAAAAAAATGAGATATCTATGGAAAAACTCGATTTTTGACGTGTCCACATTTCTCGGTAATACCAAAGAAAAGTTAGGTTGTGTCATGAGTTTGAAATTGCACTTTCTCGATTCACACCTGGATGAGTTTCCAGAAAATAACGGCGACTTCAGCGAAGAGCAAGGCGAAAGATTCCACCAAACACGCTCCGTCCCGAAAGGGTTAAGGAGCCAAAAGAAAAATAGAGAAAAAGTAATGAATTAGTCAATTAAATTAGTGAAATATAGACTCAGCCGAACAATCGAACTCACGAGTCATCCCATAAAGATTTCGTTTTTTGCTTGAGTAGGGCACCTTAAAAACAATCTATTTCTCATAAATTATTCTATTTCTATTTTTAAAAACAAACAGCTACTCATAAACTTATTGAAAATTAATTGTACTTCTAATATATCATACTCTAATAGCCGTCTAACATCTCAACCTCGTTCAAGCCATCCATTCAATCACTTCCAATTAGGAGCGAGTAGGTGTTTTTGGAGAGTTCTGGCTCCACATTCCACATTCTGCATTGCGCATGCCCGCCATGCTCGATGTGTGACGTATAAGCTAAAATGAATTCCTCTCTGGATGTCTGTCCGTCTGTCCACCTGTGCCTGTTCGTCTGTCCACCTGTGCCTGTCCATCTGTCCGCCTATGCCTGTCCGTCTCTAACCTAACGCAATCCCACAATCCATAGTGCGCATGGCGGTATATAGCCAGAAAAACATGGCGGTATATAGAAAAAACATGGCGACGTATACAAGATGGTGTATAGAAAAAAACATGGCGGCATATGGAAAAAACAAAAGCATGATGATTTATGATAAAAAAACATGGTGGCATAAGCTCAACCTAACCTAACCTAACGTATTTAAAAAAAATTTGATTCTCCTCTACCGTATGTTACGTCTAACAGTAACTAGATCTAACCTAGCCTAATATATTTAAAAAAATTGATTCTCCTCTACCATATGTTACGTCTAATAGTAACATGACACTCCAGATCTGACCTAATAAAAAAATTATGCTCTTCCGCTGAATGGTACGTCTCCTAGCATCATGTCACTATTTTTTTACATAGCAGTATAGAAAAAAATTGATTCTCCTCTACCGTATGTTACGTCTAACAGTAACATGACACTTCAGATCTGACCTAAACAGCATCACTGAGACTTTTATATTTGCTGTATGCTACGTTTAAAAGCAACACATAAGCTAGATCTAAATGACGATGCTCCTATGCTGAACGGTACGCCTCACAGCAACATGTTATTATTCAATAAGACTTTTATAATCAAGTAACCAACATTCTCACGTGAAGACAAGACAGGATTGCTCACGTGAGGACACGATTGTAAACTCACCGATATGAGTGCTAGATGTATTTTTATGCTTCTCCACCACATGCTACGTCTAACGGTATCATGACACTCCAGACCTAACCTAATGTCTTTAAAAATGAGACTTTTATATTTATAAGATATCGAACCCATTTGCTGTATGCTACGTTTAGAAGCAACACATAGGCTGGATCTAAATGACGATGCTCCTATGCTGAACGGTACGCCTCACAGCAACATGTTATTATTCAATGAGACTTTTATAATCAATTAACCAACATTCTCAGGTGAAGACAAGACACGATTGCTCACGTGAGGACACGATTGTGGACACGGTGAGGACACGATTGAGAAAATATTTATTCATTAGAAGCAACACATAGGTTGGATATAAATGACGATGCTCCTATGCTGAACGGTACGCCTCACAGCAACATGTTATTATTCAATAAGACTTTTATAATCAATTATGCTATATGCTACGTCTAACGGTATCACGACACTCCAGACCTAACCTAATGTCTTTTAAATGATGCTTCTCTGCTGAATGGTACACCTCACAGCATTATGTTATTATTCCATAAGACTTTTATAATCAATTAACCAACATTCCTATAACGTGAGCTCGACGATATGAGTGCTAGAAATATTTTTATGCTTCCATATCATGAGTATATTTAAAGTATGAGGGCTAGATTTAAAAAATATCCTGGGCATGACTAGTGTTTTTTAGGGAATATAATTTTAAAATATTTTTTTCTACAATCATTGTACTATGCTGGTTATATCTAGAAAATATATAATATATATTGATTATTAACCAAGAGCGACATTTAACAGTTTACATTATACATAACATATTTTTTGTGTTCTTACCATTGCAAAATATCTATTGTATATGAAAATAGTTAGAGTATGAGAATTATTTCGTATTTTTGAATTTATTTACGTAGCATAAAGATCTGAAACTAGAGGATAATATTTTCACAGACGATAAAAGAGCTTATCATGTCTAGATACGCAAGGCACCTAATTAAATAATGATTAGAAAGTTACTTCGAAAATGTGAGTAGCTTGCATTTGCATACTTCTTCAGCGGCGTCGAGCAATATTTTTAGATTAGGTTAACATGAAAATATTTTAAATTGCAGCAATATGAGGTAGATGTATTTTTATGTGATTATGACTTCAGTATGTGATGAGTATATTTAAAAATAGACAGAGCATTAATTAAGTCGGTTTAGTTATAATTACATGAATGCATATATTTTCACTGCATTCGAATTATTAATATGGTTTTATTTTAAATAAATGGGTATATAAATTAAATACATATAACGTTTCTGCCAGATCTAACCTCTAATCTAATGCATTTAAAAAATTGATTCTTCTCTATCATATGTACGTCTAACAGTATCATGACACTTCAGACCTAACCTAATATATTTAAAAAATGATTCTCCTCTACCATATGTTACGTCTAACAGTATCCAGACCTGACCTAATGTATTTAAAAAAATTGATCCTCCTTTGCTGAATGGTACGTATCACAGTATCAAATTATTATTCAGTAAGACTTCTATAATTGATTAACCAACATTCCTATAACGTGAATTCAACGATATGAGTGCTAGATGTATTTTTATGCTTTCATGTTATGGGTATATTTAAAGTATGGCGGCTGGATTTTAAAAAATATCCTGCGCATGACTAGTGAACATGAACTAGTGTATTTTTTTAGAAAATGTAATTTTAGAATATTTTTTTCTATGTACCATATCTAGAAAAATTATTTTAAAAATCGTATTTACCTGGTTTTTAAAGTAATTTCATAATATATATGCTTCTTCATAATAAATCACACAAATCAGAGAACTCAAGCAAACAATCACTAAAATTATCCCAATTACACGCTACAACGTGAAACTTTATACATTTTTTTTCAAATTGTACCCTCATTTTTTAAATATGTTTCCAATTATTGTTTCAGTTTATATATTTTTATATGTGAGACATTTTGTTCTGGAAGTATTAAAAACCAACTCTGTCTGACCCTTTTGAAGCAGAGGTTTCTTCCATCAATTTTTTAAAATATTTTTTACCAGTGGCAAAATACTAAAGAAATATAAGAAATCATGGATATGTTACAAGTAATTAATTATAAACAGTATTTGGACTTCTATATTTAAACAAACATAAAAATTACCTCAATTATACGTTACAACGCAAAAATTTATGTGTTTTTTCAAATTGCAGCTCTATTTTTTAAATGTGCGTCTAATTATTCTATAGATTTCATTGGAAAGGTAAAATATTTTAATATAAAAATATATATATATATATATATATATATATATATATATATATATATATATATATATATATATATATATATATATATATATATATATATATATATATACATACATGAGTAGGTTTTCTGCATTGCAGGTGGTATAATGGTTCCACAATAGAGTATTTTCTCCAATCCGAAAACATTTATGCTGATTCTTGGGTTTTGCTTTTCAAACTTGATGATATCTTTTACATGCATCGGGAAAGTAATATCAAGTTCAATTTTATGTAAATAATCGCTATAGTGTGAAACGCGATCAGGCATCTAGGGCATAGGGGGCTGGATGCAGGGCGCTAAGGATAGTCCAAGCGGAACATTTATTATCTGAAATCAATATAAAATATAATTAATAATTTTTCTCTTTTTTTCTATAAATAATAGCTTCATTAAGTAAAGAATTAAATACCTATATTTCGCATATTAATAATTCCCTTGGGAAGAGATATATAACGATGTCCGCAGGGGATTATACTTGGCTATAGCGACTTCAAGATAAAGCGTCGAGATTAGGGACCACACCGAGTCTTTCTCCTAGTATAACAAAAAAAAAAAAAATTGTTAGTTAGAGTAAATGAATAATTATTTAATATAGATAGCTCACCTCAAATTCCTCGCTTTTCTTCTTAAGTATTTTGCAAAAATTAGTATAGCAGCATGTGTAACATTTAGGTGTCTTTTTAAACTATGTCGACGAGAGAACATTTTCGAGCATTGGGGGTATTTAAATGAATCTATTTCAATTAATTAATTAGAAAATCAATAAATAGAGCTAATATAGGTACTATTTTTCGTCTCCACATAACTTTTTAAAATTTAGTTTTATGTTAGCATATAATTAATAATTTTTTTTTTTGGGAAAAAAATATAAACAATTTATATTGAAATAACCTTAACCAAGGAAAACAGCAATCAAGTAAATGATAATAATGATAATAATGATATGAATATGAAAGATAATGCTATGTTATGAATTTAATATATGCTCTATTTATAATATACACATCTTTTTTTATAGTTATGCATATTTTCCATGCAATCATCATTACTCATAAACATGAATAAACTCGTTACAGCACAATTCTAACACCACATTTCATCATTGAATATATATTCATTAAATGCTTTCGTTTTATTCACTTTTTCATGTTGTATATTGCTGCGCTGAAAGATTCTTTTTTTTGCCCCGAAGACTTGCTAAGTATAACTGCTCTCGTGGCACATGATTTACAATATCCCTTATCTGAATCATCCTCACAATAATACGCTGATATCACGCAAAAATCTTCATATTCTTCATTCGGAATGAAGCGATAATCTTCTCTCGAATCGCAATGTAAAATAAATGTCATCATTCGCGGTTCAAATGTAGTATACAGCTCATCAAAGCTTATACAATCTTCTTCCACTTCCACGCGCATCTCTATAAATTGATACCATTTGACTTTTAAAAAATTCTCTTTTATCAGCGAATATATTTGTTAGGTAAAATTAACAAGTGCGCCCTATGCGCGCACTCTAAACGTTCAATAACCCTCCGAACGCACGTCTGCTTTAGAGAAAATACATCATCCATATCACCATACTTGAAAAACATTTTTTAAAACTTTCCAATATGGGTCCATGTTTTTAAATTTTTCACTGCAACTAAAAACAATGAAACTGATAAATAAAATCAATGTAAACTTAGCTTGAAAATATAATCATTTCGAATGTATTGAATGTAGTTAAATTCTATTATTATAGTTAATATTGAATCAAGTTATAGTTGATATTAAATCAAATTATAGTTAATATTAAATCAAGTTGTAGCTAATATTGATGACTCAAAACTAGGCAGAAATCTTTGAAAATATATTATCTCAATCGTCTTCTAACGTTACTTTTATGACATGACCAAATTTTGTTTGCAATGGAATCTTTTTTTAATATAATAAACTTTATCAATAACTAAATCCGAAATAAGTTTTTGATCAAAAAATTTAGTAGTTTCATTTGAAATTGCGGGTAATCTTTGTTATATACATTTAGTTTAAAAAATATTTCCAAGAAATAAAATAAATAACGGAATAGAAAAGAAAAAACAGTACCTGTGGAGCACAACAACACTAAAACCAATTGGATAACTATTTGTAATATAAATAAATACAAAAATAAAAAGAAACGATTTTTTCACAAATACCCGAAACACAGCTAAATAAATTCAAGGTGTAAATGTCTTTTCTCAAATACTCGAAAAACGAACACTAAGATAATTTTATCATTGAAGTGGTTTAGCCATTTGAAAAATGTCCATGAATCTTATTGAAATAAGAAGAAAAAAATACACATGAATAGTCAATACATTTATTTAAAATAAAAATGATGTATTAAAAATTTAAACATGGAAGTATACATTAATATTATTTTAAATTGAAATTAGATGAAGAAACACATAAATTTTTTTTTTTTAACTGTTTAACGTCGGCCTATTTCCGCTACCAGGGCCTATCACCGACGCCAGGAGACGAGCTACCCCCAACCTGGAAATTTTGCCGAACCTCTTCCCTTAAGAAGAGTAGGGATCTTTTACTTGCCTAACATTTAATAGACAAGGCACCGCCTGCTTTACATCCCCTCCGAAGGATGGTATATCCACTACGTAATCCTCGTCTGAAATTACGTAACTTCCGAGTATACACTGATATACAAGCCTCTAGAAGGTGGAACGAGAACTCTGTATTTCCCCAGATGGGAGCCCATCCAAGTACTAACCGCGCTCGACGTTGCTTCAACGGAATATCGACTGATATTCACATTGAAGTCGCCTCTACGCTCGCCCCGAAAAACACATAAATAGTTGATACATTTATTTCAAATAAAGACTTATATTAACAATTTAAATACGAAAGTGTACATTTATATTATTTTAAATAAGAAATTTTGTATCATTGTTTTGTTTCTCTCTGCTACTATCCTCCAATTCATGTATTTTCCCATGATTTCAATAGACCAAACTCCCAAAGCCTAAATCCAGATTCGCTTCAAGTCGGCATGTATAATTTCTCTACAAAATTGATCCAGATTTGATTCTCGTTCCTATCATTCCTCAATTCATTTAATTTATATTTTTCTATAATTACATCGGGTAGAAATAAATTATCTTTTAAGAAACGTTTTAAGTCATTGTGCATCGTCATCTCATAAAAAAACTGCTCCAGATTTAAAATATTTTAAAAATATTTATGACAAATTCATCATATGCAGAAAAAATTTCTTTCAATAGCTGAATTTCATCCTCATTAAAACTATTCGATTTGGAAATATATTCCGTAGCGAGTCGTAGATTTTTCAGTTCATTTGATAATATTTCTACGACATAAAAGATCGATGTTATTTTCATCGGCATTCATTTCGGCAATTCGTTTTGCTGAACAAGAATAGACTGATTCATCTAGTAATCTATACATTTTTTAAATATAATAAATTATCTACATTAAAGTGGTGATATCATAAAAATACATTTAGACACACAGTTAGACATGGGCGATAGATAGGGTTCGAATTGTATCCGCCATGTTGGATCCGCCAAATTGGATACGCTATGCTGGATCCGCCATATTGGATATGGTCCGGGGACCTGACCTAACCTAACCTGCGGACCACCGCGGGCCCACACACAGAGGGGTAGGTTAGGTTAGATACGTCCTCATGTGAGGACACAATTGCTCACGTGAGGACACGGTGAGGACACGATTGAGGAAATATTTTTTCATTAGTATCCTCACGTGAGAACATATTTATGTTTTATGGATAATTAAGGATAATTACACAATTTTACCCGTTCGATATGTTTCGATCTGTTTAGTATGTTCCGGTATACCTCGGTCTGTTCCGGTGTCTGGAATGTGGCGCCAGAACTCTCCAAACTGCGAGACACGGTGGCTCAACCTAACCTAACCTGCCCGTCTGTGTGTGGGCCCGCGGTGGCTCGCCCGCGGTTAGGTCAGGTTCGGGGACCTGACCTAACCTGCGGGTAAAATTGTGTAATTATCCTTAATTATCCATAAAACATAAATATGTTCTCACGTGAGGATACTAATGAAAAAATATTTCCTCAATCGTGTCC